>JANJEY010000008.1:46957790-46983646 GCA_024703695.1 Erythroxylum cataractarum
CCAAGTGATCCTATAAGTTTACCTACTCTAGCTCTTTGCTTATTTCAAGAAAATTTTGGATAGTTTCTCCATATAGATTGACTCTCATAAAATAAGTCAATCAAGTTTTTGACACTATTGTTGGGGACTTTGACATTAGGAAAGCCTGAATGCTATTACTCTAGTTATTTTCATTTTATTTTGTTTTATCTTTGTTTTTTATTTTGTTTTATTTTAATTTTACTTTTGTATTTATTTTATTTTATTGTATCTTACTATATTTGTGTCTTATTAATTTAATTATCTTTTGAATTTCTCTATTTGATCTTAAGTTTATGGTTTATTGAAGGAATTACAATTCATTGTCATAGCTACATCTTGCAATGGAAGGATGGAGTGAATAGTACTTTAATGGGAGCCAATATGTCATCGTGAGCAATGACATCACCATATGGGAGAGTGAGGTGTTCTCACAAGTTTTCGAAAGCTCAACCAATATTCAAGCCATGTCATGACATTCGTATGAGTTATTTCTACAATCATGAATGTCAAGCACCAACTTAGAGATGGGAGCTACCTAGCATGTATAATCAACCTCGTGGTGCAGTATATGAGAACAACTATAATTCAAAATGGAACAACTCCTATGCCTATGAATGGAATAATTACGCTCTAGCTATAAACTTACAACTCAAGAATCACGAAGAGCTTAGAGATAAATTAATGGAAATCCTTGCTGAAATGAAAGCTGACTGAAACAAAAAGGGTTAGCTTCATGAATGGAAGGACATAAAAGAACTCCCAGTAGAAGAAGAAACAAAAGAAGAAGATAAAACAAGTCTTAGAGATAAATTAATGAAAATCCTTGTTAAAATGAAAGTTGACCGACGAGAAATTGAGAGTAAGGAAAAGACAAAGGTTAGTTTTACGAGTGGAGGGACATTTCAAAAAGAGCTTCTAGGAGAAAAAGAAAACATTATAAATCAATTAATTGAATACCTTGCCGAACTTAAAGCTAGCTGACATGAATTTAAAGAAATACTTTCTTCATTTGAATATCTTAAGCATAATGCAAAACATTATCTGAGCCTATTAAAGCAGTAGAGTGAAGAAAAGATGATAGTTGGCTTCATAAATGAAGAAGCATTCTAAGAAAATGAGGAGGCAACTATTGTTGTTATCGAGGAGGACGAAAATATGATTAAAGGTAGCTTATGTAAAAGAAGAAGAAATCTCCATCCAATAAGAGAAAGTAGAGGAGTGGCAGAAGATAATTGAAGAAGATGAGTCATAAACCTCTGTTTAAGAAGAAGATGATGATGAGAGGATAGAGGAGGTTTCAGAGGAACTAGTGGAGGAATCAAGTAAGGAAACTACTAATGAGACGTTGGTAGTAACCTTAAGTAAAAAGGGTTCCCACGTCCTCAAAGACAAATTGTTAGAGTTAGTAGATGATTCAGAGAGTTTCATTATCCCTCATTTTATTAACATTTTGTCATTAAAATGGCATTAGTGTAATTAATTAATTTTACTAACTTAATACATTATGTCCTTTTGATCATACAACATATGGTTTGTTTACAAGCTATAAAATAGCTTGTAAAGCAAAAGGTGGAAGCAAGCTGTTAATTATTAATCCATGATGACATCAATATGTAGATTATGTCAAGCTAAAGACATTAAAGAAGTAATGCATAGGGAGCAACCCATGAGTTAGTTTTAATTTTATTTTAATTTCTATATTATTTTTTCTTTCATATTACTGTAGGCTTTTTTTTGTTTTGTTACTTATTTTGTTTCTTTTTATCCTTTTCATTTATATTTTTCAAGGTTATTAGTTCATATTGGATGGATTCAAATTAGAAATTGTCATATGTAGGAAAGTACCAACTAAACGCTCTCAATTACTATACTTGTATATATTGCATATATTGAGGACAACGTACAACTTTAAATGTGAGGATGGGTTTATTGAATTTTTAATAGTTTATTTTAAGTTTATTGTAATCTTGATTATCAACTCTATCAACTGATATTCTAAATTGGTTTAAATCTGTCCATGAATATTGTGTTTCATTGTTGAATATTGTTTGAATTTGTATGCAAAAAGATGATGGTTAAAGTGACATTAGTTTACTAAGTCATATTTTCAATAATTATTGAAATATTCAAGCTGAATAAAATTGCATATTATTTACATTTATATATACCCATTTTTTGTGAGCTTTTGAGCCTAAAGAGCACATTTTCAAAATTTTTAAAGCTCTTGTTATTTTTTCCTATATGTGATATTGTGTATAGTAGGATAATTCTAGAGCTTACTTTTATTATGCATATTGAAATCATTTGCTAAATTAGGAGCATTAATATGTTGAAGGCACTTATATTCAACAATTTGTTTTAGCCTATTTTATTGGAAATTACCATACTAAAAAAATTATCTTTAGGAATAACCAAGTTGAGCCTTAGCCTTTTTCATTGACTAAATCCACATATTAACCTTTATCCTATTTTTCTTTGAAGGCCTATTTATTGTTTTGAACCTTGAAGGTTATTTCCATTGTTTACTTATTGAGACTTGAAATTTGCGAAAAGACCCATATTTTTTAACTTGCGGTATTGATTATTTAATTTTAAAAAAGAAAAAAAAAAGAAGAAAAAAGAAAAAAAGGAAAAAGGAAAAAAGGAAAAAAGAAGAAGAAAAAATAATAAAGAAAAAAGAAAAATATATGGTACCAATATAATTGTGATGAAAGGATCTAAATGCTTTGTAAACAAATCTTTTAGTATTTCTTTGATTAAATTTCCTTTACTGAACCCCTTTTATTGTTCCATTCATATTGTATCTAAGCCCCATTACATCCTATAGAATGACCTTTAATTTTTGTTTCTAGTTTTTACATAAGTAGTAGAGATGTGATTTTATTGCAAGCATATGGTAAGAATTCTACCATGCATGGGTTGAGAGTTTTGATACTTTTCACCCTAAATACTTAAGTGCATTGAGCAAAATCTTAGAGAGGGTGTAAAGAGATATGCTTTTGATTTCAATGCGATTACTGGTGTGATTATTATTAATACTACATAGGAAACTAATTTTAGGACAACTTGACTTTAATTGAATGTTAATTTGATTCAATAGGATGTGATGATGTATAGTATGAATAGACAGATTGAGATTCATGATGGATTGATGTTGTGAAATTTATAATTTAGATTGTATTTACTTGAGAACAAGAAAAAGTTGAAGTGTAGAGATATTTGATAAATGCATAATTGATCATAATTTTACCTCATATGTGATGTGTTTTTTCTTTATTTTTAATACTTTTAGTGTACATTTGGTATTTAATCCTCTTTAAGTGTATTTACAGAGCATAATTGCCTTTATGGACTAACAGGAGAAGAATTCGGATGATATCACGATAGAAATTGAAGATTTGAAGTACATAAAGGATTCATGGTCGTCCACTTCCCTAAGCCTGTGCATCTTCACAATTCTTGTAATTTTTGGGTATGCATGGTTTATGCACACGACTATGCATCAAACCATGCATCTCCCCGGAGCACTAAATTTTAATATAAAGGATGTGTTTAAAGGTAAAGGGAGTTAGTAGTCATAAAGGAGACATTGGGAGATGATTTCCATACATGGAGTCCATTCTCAAGGGGTGATTTTAGTCTAGAGAAGTGGAAAACATGAAGAAATCATGGATAGATCCACCGGAATATAATATCAAACTCCCACATCTTGAGAATATTCGACAAAAGAAAATCTAGGAGATTTAGAATAATAAACCCATTGTTTTCTATTTGTTTTTCCTTCAATGTATATTTGATTTCATGTTCCATTATACGTAACTAAACGTCCAATTAGTATTTAGGTTAGATGAACCTTATCTTAACACTTTGATATGATTTGATTCTTTTATTAATGCAATTGGTTTGATCGTTATATTGGATCCAATTACATGTTTTATTTATAATCGGATTTCATATGTGGAGATTAAGAAATCCTATGTTGAGATCTATCGTAATTGGAAGGATTTGATTGCAATTTTAGATATAGGATAACATAAATTTTATGAATTAAGGTCAAACCTAATAAAGGGATTCATAAATCAATAAAGCAATCCTAAAAACTTTAAGTTGAGTAATTCGATTGAAAACCTTAGGATTAGTTGTTAGTAGAGTCAAGGTTAGCTATTAGTATACCATAAGAATCTCCACAGTCCAATAAATCAACAAAACAATTGCATAATAAAATATCAATCTATTAAGGGTTTAGGGAGATTCAAAACCTGGATACTAATTCTAGATATCAATAATTTCTTAAGTGCTTCCTTAATTCTCTATTCAATTTCATTACCTATTTTATTTTACTTGCCATAATTTTAGTTTCTTTTTATTAAAAACCTAAAATCAATTCTTAAACTAGATAATAGAGGAAGGGTAATTACTAGAATTCCTCATCTTCGTAGGATCGACTCGTACTTGTTGGTACTAGCTATAGTTACACTGTGCACTTATGGTTATTACATTATTGACTGTCACAAAAAAAAAGTCAGTAATAAGCGTAAAGAGAAGAACATCTAAAAAGATTCATCATTAGTAAAACCTTATATTTTTCATATACTCCTCTCTTAAAGGCTTGAGGAAAATATATAAACAATTTAAGCAATTTTTATAAGTTTTTTGTAGCTATATATAAACATCCATATGTAGATCTTCACCATAAATACTTACCATACTAAATTACTTAATGAAATCATCACTAAAAGAAGGAGATTAGAAGAGTTTAAGATGACTGATTAAATTGAGGAATGCAGTTTTATTATCCAGAACAAATTACTACTAAAGGTTAAGTGTCTAAGGACTTTCTCTATCCTTACACTATCAGTAATGTTGATTTCACTAATGCTTTATATGATTTTGGTGCTAGTATATACTTGATGCCTTGTTCAATTGCTAAAAAATTGATTCCTTAATCATTAACACTAAAAAATATAACCTTACACTAAATTAATTATTTTGTTAAACTCACTTTGAGCATATTAGAAAATGTACTAGTTAAGGTTAAAAAACTCTCTTCCTATTAATTTTGTCATTCTTGAAATGAAAAGAGAATCTTATCTTAGGATGACCTCGAACCTTTCCTTTCATTGAATATTCATTTTTTATTTTCAATGAATAGTGATTTCAGATGAATAGTAAACATGGATGAATAGTAATTTTAGGGGACTTAGCCTCGAAATATTGAAAATTATGCAAAATAAGTACAAGAGTCCAATGATACTAAAACATATCGAAATAAGTCCAATCAGATGAATTTCAGGAGTTTCAAAAGTTAGGATTAAAATGTTCTTTTTAGAAAATAATGGGTATTGATAATTTTAAAGCCATTTGAATTTTTTTAAAAGCATTCAATCAATAAATATTGACCCTAATTAGAGTATTTTATAGTCAATTTGATAATAAGATGGTTACGAAATATTTTTGGAATATGATTCAGGTAGTTGGTGAATTAAACTCAATAAGGGCAATATGGTATTTTTATATAAAGTTAGTGGATTAATGAGTCATTAGAGTGGACAAATATGAAGGTGACATGTGAAATGCATTAAAGGAGTATAAAAAGCTAGTAAGACTTGCTTCATTTTAGTCTGAAGTTGTGAGAGACCAAATAAAAAAAGAAAAGGAGAGAAGCCAAAGGTGACTTATGGCCAAGCTTGAGAGGAAGAAGGGTACAACCATTTTTGGTAGGTTTTGATGGAGATTTTGAAGAGACCTTGATCAAGTAAAAGTACTCATCAAATATCTAAGAAATTGGAAGATAAATTACTAAGTTTTCTTAACTTAAATTTCTATATTTGTGGGTTTTTTTTGTGTGAGATGGATGTACTTAAGATAAATAGTGATTTTTGACTTGCCATAGAGTAGATAATGCTTTGGAAGCATTTAAGGGTTTAAAACAAGAAAATAAACCAAGAAAATCAAGATAGGAAGAATCGACCATGGTTAGTTTTTTTTAGTGTGATTTGATCCAAAATCTTGTTTTTATGTTTCATGATGTTCATTGCGTGGTTTTGATGCTAATGAAGTAAAGAAAAATGAAAAAGAATTAAACTATAAAAATTTGATGTAAGATATGTTCAAAAATCCTGAAATATAATAATAGCGATCGCCAATACCTTGTAGTTTATAAGCACACCTCCTCTATCATGCGTGGGTGTTTGTTTTTCCCTATTTAGGTCATAGCGAATTGTATTATCTATTAGTTGATTCTATCAGTAGTTAGCTGATAGCGAGCGGATAACATCAGTTGTTTTTTAAAAATGTTTGGTAAAATTAACTATTTAGTATTAATTATTGATATACAAAATAATTTACGAGGATATAATTTTAAAAAAAATGATAAGGACATGAATATTATATTTCTTAATATTTTGTTGAATATTGTATAAAGATTTAGATTTAGATATTTAATTTTATAAAAATTAAGTTTATAACTTAATAAAAATATAATAATAATAACAACAACAACAACAACAACAACAACAATAGCAACAACAATAACAACAACAACTCAGCGTTAAATTCTCTATTAATATGAATGATACAGTGAATTATATTGGTTCAGTCTGGTTCTGGCGAGGCTGTACGTTGCCGTTTGGATTCATGGAGTTGACTGCTTCTCACGAGAGCTCCTGCAAAACAATACAAGGCACGCCGGGGGTTGATATCCGGCAAGCCCCTCCGACGCTCAAGTTAATCTTTTGTGAAAGTTTAGGTTGCTGTAAAACAAAGAGAATAGGGTTCTAATCTCGTATCTATATTATGACAGAGTTATACCTTATATAAGGAGTAAATGTTAGGTTTAAGTCTTTACGTATCTATGAGAGACTTCCACCTGCGAATGGGCCATGGATGCGTGGACTGGGCCTGGGTCTGGTATAACCGATAGGCGTAAGACCAATCCTTGAGAGATGGACCGATCGACCCATGAGTCGTTATGATTGGGTTCGAGCCCAGCACGACCGACCCAACCATATATCATATTAGTATTTTCATATAATATATATTAATTTTATTATTTAATAAATTAAAATTATTTATAACTATAGTATGACATAGATACGATATATAGTAGTTATATAATAAAAATATTAATTTGATATATATCTTTATGTTTAAAAACTTAATGTTATGGTGTTTTTAAATATAAACTAATATTATAAAATTAAATAAAGATAAAAAATTTAATTAACCTCTTTATCACACTATTCTAAACTTAACTACGTAATTGCCCGATAAAAAAACTAACTTTGAAAACACACATAACAAAAATAAAGAGTAAAGTAGATGATAATACTGTCATGAGGTAATTGGTTAATCTCAAAAGTTAACTTTTAAAAATTTAACTTATTGAGATTAAATAAGTTAGCTATTAAGCCATTCAATAAATACATCAATAATTTTTTTAAGATATTCAAAACAATTAACTTTTAATCAACAATCTAAAAAAACTGTTTGCCAAAAAAACATATGTTAATTAGTGCATCTTATTCCGGTTATAAGTGCCGACTCTGTGTTCCAAGTTGGGTTCTTGATTCCCAAGCCCTAACACTTTCATTTAAGAAAAAAAGCACTTCCATTTTCTCCCTTCTTTACTCTGCATCGCTTTATCTTGCAGGTGCTTTCGATTGTTATCTACAGGAAATTTTAGTGGTACGTCGATCGCTTTCTTTTCTCTTTCTTTTTCTGTTCTTACTTCTTATTGTTTTCATTTCGCTGGTGAGTAAATGTGGATAAGACACGTGCAGTGACTGCGATTTTTGGATTGTGGCATTTTCTTTTATGTTGTTCACGGTGTAGGTTTTCTTGCGCGTTAAGTTTATTGTGCAGTTATCAGTAGATATAATCTGGTGAAAGTTGAGCTACTTGATTTCTAGTCTTTTTGTTCGAGAAATTGTTAGATTGATGAGAAGTGCACTGAATTTTTACTTTTTACCTTGACTTGATGAAGCATTTAACTGTATATACAATTATGTTGTGCAAACCAATCTGCGATGTGCATGAAATTATTTCACTTATACGACAGGAACTATGAAATGGTTGTTATGTTTTCCCCCCTACCCCCTCTTGCAAATTTAGATTCCTTAAGATTTTTTTTATTGTTATATATATATGTATATATGTATATATCAAATTCTTGATCTTTTCTTTTTTTCCTTTTGTTTTGATTATTATTTTTAGTTCTTGCTGCATAATTTTATCTCATCGAAGCCCTCAGCTGATTCAAAGAAAGTTTGATTTGTATGCAGATAACCCATTGTTTGATATGCAATTGCAGTTATTTTAATAGATAGGAGGATCACATCGATACTCTTTTGGAGTTGAGTATTTGTACCACATAATGGGATTTGATAATGAATGCATACCTAATATTCATTCTCTAGCTGGGGAGTATTTTTGTCCTGTTTGTCGTCTACTGGTATACCCAAATGAAGCATTACAGTCACAGTGCACTCACCTGTATTGTAAACCATGCCTAACATACGTTGTGAGCACGACACGCGCTTGCCCCTATGACGGCTACTTAGTCACAGAAGCAGATGCCAAGGTTTCTCCTCACACCAAAAAGTTTTTAAGGGGGATTTTGTCGACATTTTATTTTATTCACTCTCTAAATGGCTCATTTCAATTTATTTTTTGCAGCCGCTTGTTGAATCCAACAAAACACTTGCTGAAACCATAGGGAAGGTAACGGTTCATTGTCTATACCATAGGAGTGGTTGTACGTGGCAGGGACCTCTATCAGAGTGCACAAATCATTGTTCTGCATGTGCCTTTGGCAATTCCCCTGTTGTATGCAACAGATGTGCTGTTCAAATTGTGCATCGCCAAGTGCAGGAACATGCACAAAATTGTCCTGTGAGTTCAAAAATTTGGGATCTTGGGGCTTTACATATGGTTTCTGCCCATGCATTTTAGAAGTTTTACTTTTGTTCTCTTGTATTCCTGTTAGGGCGTGCAACTTCAAACACAGCATTCTGAGGGTCAGAGTGCTGCCACTACAGGGGCAGGACCTACGTCTGATCAGACGCAGGCTGCTACCCAGGTAGGAATGGCTATTACTCAGGTTCAATCTGTGGCCTCCTCACAACCTGGGCAAGATCCAAATGCACATGCTAACGTGACTTCTCAGGCCCATCCTGGGCTACAAACAGCTGCACCAACAGGAGAACAATGGTATCAACAGCAACAGCAATATCAACAATACTACCAGAGTTATCCTGGGTATGACCCATATCAACAACATTATCAACATTACTACCCATATCAACAACAACCAGTTGCGCAATCCCAGCAGCCTCAGACGTACATTCAGCCTCAACATCCACAAGCTCAGCAACAAACACATCTGCAAGTTCAACCACAGGTGCCACAAACACAACCACTTTCTCAACCTCCACCACATCCCTCTCACAGTCAGGTTCCTGTTGTCTCTCAACCCCATAACCAGGCCCAATTCAGTCTACAACAGCAAACTCACCCTGCAATTCAGCCACAATCTCATGTTCAACAACAGTCACAGTTGCCAATTCATGGCCACCCACCCCCTCAAGCTCAGTCCCATGCCCAAGCACAAATAGTTCAGTCATATCCACAGAGCATGCAAATGCCTCAAAATCAGCAGCCTCAACCGCAGATGCAACATCTACAGCCCCAAAGTCAAGTACAGACTCATTCACAGTTCTACCCCCAACATCATCCAGTGCCTCTACCTCTACCTGTTTCACATTCAACACAAATGCATGCTCAACATCATCCTCACCCCAACCAACCTGTGAATCCTAGTATTCAACCTCAAGCACATCACCTATCAGCTAATGCAGTCACAGGTCATCATTCTTATCCACAGCCGCAGCCTCAGCAAATTCAGCTGGGAAACCGGTATCAGCAAATAGATGTTCATCCTCAAAGTGGATCCCAACTTCAGTCACAACATCCAGGTCAGATGCAGTTTCAGTTGCCACAACAGCATCCTCTACGACCACCACCTCAGGCTACATTTCAAAACTTGCAACCGCCAGTTTTATTACCTGTACATGATCAACCACCAAATGCCCCTCCATTACAACAGCTTCCGGCTCATTCTCACAGTCATCAACCGGTAGTTCCTGTCCACCAACGACCTGTAATGCAACCAGTTCAGCCTCCAATGAATCAGCAATATTTACAGCATCAACAGCCTTCATCTGGACAACCTTTAGGGCCAGGACAGAATCAGAAAAATCAGCTAGTTCCTTATATACAACAAGAGGTGCATGCACAGTCCCCAATTCGGCCCCAGTGCCCACCACAATTGTTGCAACAGCAGCCACAGCAGAATATTGCATTAACACCTGGCATGTTGAACCATCAAAGTGTTACCGGAGGTGCTCCAGTGCTACCTCATGGAGTGCCAACACTGCCATATCCACAATCCCCTGGTGGCACTCATCTCAGGCCAGTGCAGGTTGGTGTTAATCAACATTCAGGAAATTTTCTCAGGGCAAACAATCAAGTGCCATTGCTGTCTGAACTACACTGTGGGGCTGGCTCAAAACCAATGTCTGATAGATCTGATGGCATGGATGATAAGGGTGTAGAAGCTGAAAAATCCTCTCAGAAAGCTGTTACAAGAGATATGGATGATTCTGACACCGTTTCTGGTATTAAAGCTGATAATGGTGCCATAAAAAATGTGAAATCTGAAACTGATATCAAATTGGTGGATGACGAGAACAAAGCCATTGGAGAAGCTACACAAATTGCAAACGGAGGGCATTGGAGTAAGACAGTGAAAGAAGAGGCTATAGAGGGTACTGGTGAGCAGAAAGATACATCAGATGCCAACCACAAAAAGATACAGAGTTCTGTGTCTGATGGGAAAGAAATTAAAGAAACACCTCTACTTAAAGCTCCCATAATGCAGGAATGTGAACACTCTAAAGAACAGGTTGTAAAATTGCAGGAGCAAAAGGCAGCTCCTGAAATTTCTGGAGGCCATTCTGTACTTGGTCAAATACAAGGTGCTGGTTTACTACAGCGTTCTCAGACAGTACAAGTTCCTGATGAAAGGAAGCAACATCCTCCCCAAAGTTATTATGGGCCTCCTTTTCTTCAGAAAAAGTCTGTTTTGCCTTCAGTGTTGCAAGTACCTTCTCCTGGATTTCCACATCACACACAGTCATCAGGGCATGTTCCTCAACTCAGGCCGTTGGATCCTGTACATATACCTCATTTCGGTCAGGCTTTAAATTCACTGCCTGAACATTCTCAGCATCCTATTTACAAGCAGCCTTATGGACCAGAAGTTTTACCTGCTGGCATCCCAGGCCCAGGTTTTACTTCAGCCTTTGGGAGGGGATCAGGTCTTCATGCTCGTCCACCAGGGCCATATAATCAAGGTCATACTCCTCCTACTGAAGTTGAGCATGTCCTGCCTCCAAAGCAGAGTAACAATGCCGATGATAGAAGATTGGATCCATTTGGGCTGAATTCTGACATGTATTCAAACAAAATGAGATCAAATGGAGTCCTGGCTCGTGATTCCTCATCAACACTAGGTTTGCGTGATGACCCATCCAAAACTTTTCCAGATGAGCATTTGATTCTCTTACCCCAAGACCCAACTAGGCGCACCATTGATGATGATCTTAAACATATTCCAAATTTAGATGTTGACCGTGCTCATAAATTTGGCAGTAAATTTGCCTCCTCTGGGTCTTTGGATAAGGTTCATCATGGTGTTGGTATGGACATAGCACAAGGACCTCCTGGCAAGGTTCCGTATAGTTTGAATCATGATAAATTTGAACCGCCAGCTAGCTCCGTCCCAACAAGATTTATACCTCCTTTTCATCATGATGGCATGTTGCATCCTAGTGATGTAGGAGGAAGTCCAGTTGGTTTCAGCGAAAGTGCTCGAAAAATGTCAAATTCTGGCCGTGTTTATCCGGAATATTTTGGATCAGGTCCTGGTTATGGTAATTGGCATAGAGATCACTTGGTGCCAAGGAGTCCAGGTGGGGATTATCCTCGCTTATCCTTTCATCGATTTGGGGCTCATCCTGGCCCAGATGATATTAGTAGCGTCGAATTAAACCAATTTGGGGGACCAATTAGCAGTTCATTTCATGACAGCAAGTTTCATGGTCCTCCAGGGAATTTCCACAGGGGTGACTTTGAGAGCCCTGGCAACTTGCATCTCAGGAGTCGACGTCATGATGGGCTGCCCCACCATTTGTATAGGGCAGAGCATGTTGAACCTCATGAACTGCCTAGTAATTTGCAAAGGGGAGAATCATTTGGTTTTGGTGCTTACCCGGGTCATGCAAGGATGGGAAATTTTGTTGACCCTGGTCATCCAAGATTTGGTGAGCCAGGATTTAGAAGAAACTTTGCAGTTAAGTGTAAATTTCTTCAGCTTTTTTCATTGTATCAATGTTGTGTTTTTGTAGTGCCCTATTGTTTCTGAAGAATATTTACTTTCATATTTGTGCTTCAATGGTGAGAACATGCTGTTAGTTTCTTGAATTGACATTTCATATTGTGTAGTACTTATACTTTGGTTGGTTGATTCTAAATGTTTTTTTTCCATTCTGGTTCTTCTTAGGGTAACTTGGAACCTTATGAAAATTCAAGAAAGAGGAAGCCGACAACCATGGGATGGTGTCGTATTTGTAAAGTTGACTGTGAAACTGTTGAAGGCTTGGATCTCCATTCACAAACAAGAGAGCACCAAAAGATGGCCATGGATATGGTTCTTACCATCAAGCAAAAAGCAAAGAAACAAAAATCGTGAGTTGTCAGGCCATTCCCTATTATGTTGAAGCAGTATATTTTTTTTGCAACTTGGAATCACATTGCCCTTATTTGTTTTGTAGAGATTCTATTGATCATACCTCATTAGATGGTGCAAGCAAGTCAAACAATGTCAGTTCTGAGGACCACGGGAATAAACATTAAGTCGTCTTTGTCTTTTGGAACCTGAATTGTGTTTGCCTTTCTTTGGTATTTTGAACCTTGCATCTTAGGTGATTCACCGTTCCATGCCTCTTCTCTTCTTTCGAGGTGGTTTATGCTAGTGTTGTCGTTTCAGGTTGCTACCATGTTAAAGGAGATGGTTTTCGGACCTTGAAGTTCAGTGGCAGTTAAGTTTGTTGGTTTTTGTCTTTGATGTCAATTTTAGTTGGTATTGGATAGTTTATGTTGACAATATCTTGTCTAATTATGAAGTTCCATCTTATCAGTTTATTGAGCTTGTGAGCTATAGTAGATACTGATGTGCCAATTTCTTAGGAGTATTTAACTTATTATCCTTCTGATGCAATTGTAGTCCTCATAGCCCTAGTCACTCATAACCACACCTAATAGGGGACTATAACAGAGCTGAAAAGTTGATATCAGCATACTCCTACAAGAATTTTTTGCTGGCGATGCCAGTTTTCTTGATGTCAGACACAGCACATTGGTGGATATAGAATCAGCTATACTATTGTATCTGAAATGAAAACGTTGTCAGATTTAACGAATTCCTACTTAAAGATGAAGTGGATAATTTTTTGTTGCATTTGGATAGTTATTTCTGGAAAAAACTTATCAAACTTTAATTTGTAGGATTGATTTTTGTTGGTGGCATAACGTATTTCTATCATTAAAGGTGGCATTTTATTTGTTTGAATTTTAAGATAGCTTTAAGGGTTTTACATAGTGGATTGAGTTTCTCATTTTTCAGCTAATATTTTTTAATGTTAATATATTATCTGCTTTTATTTCTCTAGATACAAAAGCATTGAAGGAAAACATGCTGCAACTGAAGGCTTTAAGCCAAGAAACTATATACATGCTATATCTAGCTTAGTAACTAACGGAATCATATTATATTTATTCTTTTCCAAAAAAAAACCTAACTGAATATATTATCTAACTGATTGGAAATATGCAAAACTTTAACTGATTGGAAATATGCAAAACTTGGTACTGAGCCTTGCTATTCAATTAAACCGGATTTGGTTTTTTCCCAGTATTTTTATTTTGAGAGCTTTTTGAGGCATTAAGTTGGATTCTATTTTTATAAATTTGTCGTAAATATTAAAAAATAAAAGTGGGCTATCTTTTCAATAGGAATAATTTTGAATTTTTTTTTATACTTTGATAACTGACATTATTTTCTCAAGAACGAATTTATTATGTTAAAATTCTATTTATTTTCCCAACTGTCAAAGTGCTAAGAATCTCATTCTGTATAGGATCTCAAAATTTTATGTGCAAATAGAGTTAGAATATTACTGAGGTTTGGAAAATATAGGATCACTTTTTACTGATATTAACCAATTACCATTTGGCATGATACTTCTACTTTAAACTGTGAAAAAGCCTATCTAAAAGTGTGGGAATTGCTTAAAATAGGTTTTGATAATAGAGCATTCCATTTAAAAATCTAGAATGGTGGATTTCTGGCATAGGCCATACACAGACTCATCAGGATAGGAACTTGACAAAATAACTAGGAAGATGGAACCCAATCATGAGAGTTGTGTACATCACAATACATATTAGAGGGGTGTTCAGGAAGTCTCGAATGTTTATATGTAGATAGTTTTCTGACCGGGGGAAGAGTTGTTTTGCAATTGCTGGAAGATGATAGAAATTTTTGGAGAAGTTAGGGTGGAATTTCTGTGATATTTCAAAGAAATTGCAGCTGTGGTTCGGTTTTTATTTTTTTCTGATCTGGATCTCAAGTTATTAACTGGGATATGTATAAGCTCTAGATTTTGGAGTAAAGATAATTGAGCTTTGCCTGACATTTCCACATAGCTTTTGAAATTATTGTTAGGAATGTTTAAAATTTGCACAAAATAGCAGTATCAGAAGTTTTCATTTGATCAAATTGATGGAGAAGTTCTTGTGTGGCATAAGTTAAAATTATACTTAGCGTTGTTGCTCAACTTATTTTATTCAATTTTTTTCTTGGTGATAATCATGCAGTTAAGTAGGTCACTGCATAATTCTGTCAAATGGATTGAATATGTTGGTGTTGATTTTCTGTTTTTGGTGAAATTTCTCTCCACAATAGATTATTTGAATTCAACCTTTTTTGGGCGAAGCTGACAACAAAAAGACTGACAGTTCAACAAAAAGGTTTACCCAGACATCCCTTTTAGATGTGGTAAGGTTGTGTTTAATGTACAGATGTAAATAATGAGGTGCGCTTATTAGTTCTCTTTTCTGTTCTTGTATTTCACTAGCTAGAAGTTCTGAAGTAGGATTTGACTTTTAGTGAGATCAGGATTTTAAGTACAAAGCATATGTTAGCGTGATCATTGTTATTTGGAGAAACTAGGCTTAAAACCGTAATTCCCTTGCTCTAATTAATTTTTGGGATGAGACTTTTGTAGATAAGGTTTCTAATGATTTTCACTGGATCTAGATTTTAAGAGTTGATAGTAAACAACTTATCTGTTGGATGTAGAAGTTTGAATTATTTGATAAATCAATTATGGGACTGTTTACAAGCCCTGAATGAAAGCTGCACGTAGTTGCATAGCTCAAGACCAAAAAAGCTAGTGAAATATAGTTGCTGAAGCGAGCCTCTAGTGATTGGGTTGCTTCACCATGAGTCTCTGGTAGTTTGTATGACATGCGAAGTATGTAAAAATTCAGACCATTTTTAAATAGGCATGATTGTAATTTAGGAAAAATATGTTATAGCATGCTGGATATCCAATATAGCTCTAAGTTTCTGAGGTTGACTGAGTTGTAGAGGGAAAATTGTAATTGGGAAAAAGAGACAACTTCCTGTTGGTTTTATCTGGGTGTAATTCTTTCAAAACTTTTTTTTTTTCTGTCTGACAGGTACTTTGTAAAATTATTAGTTTTCTTAATCTAGGTTTTGGAGTTACTGGTTGGATAAAAACATTATCATATGGAAATAATGTACAAGCACATCCTGTTTGCTTTCCTTGAATTATGATGATTTTGTCATTTTTCTGAATCTAATGTCTGCCATTTATTTTATATACAACTTGCTGAAGCTGTAGTCCTTTAGAGACTGCACCTAACTCAGTCCATTTAGATGGTTACATTATCAACATTTATTCAGGCAAAGTGAGAGGAAGTATGCAAATTGCCAAAAGTGAAATTGCCTGTTTTCAAACTGACGTATATGAGCATAATATTTTTGTCTGCAAGCCTATGCACAAGCTAGTCGTTGTAATTAGTAAGGAATTTGTCTCACAATTGATCATGGAATGAAAACTTGTACTAGACAGTCATAAGTTGCAAGCTTATAATGTAATTAGTGCAGTTTTATGTCTGACTAGTTCAGGGTGACAAATAATTGACCTCTTTCAGTAGCTTTAACTGATTTAGTAATGAGAAGAACATCGGAAGCACCTTTAATAAATAATAGAATCCAAGACCCTTTAAGTTTACGTATTACGAATTACGAATTACTTCAAAATTTTATACAAAAAGTTGTAAGAACATACGGCTTTAAGGATAGAAGTTTTACTCGGAGCATAACTAGGGTTGTATTGTGCTTAGAATTTGAATAGGTAAACACTTTCGTACTTGTATTTTCTAGAGGTTTAATATTGATTACTTTTATATTGGCCTTTTGGAGTTGGGTTATTTTAAAGATGTTCTTATGCTTCATAAACTGGCACATCATTTTGTTATATATTGAAAAATTTGGGAGTTTTCTTGAAGCTGTGATCAGCGTCTGAGACTTTGGATGCAAATTCTGGACTTCAAACATGCTCTTCATATTGTGTCTGCCAGGTTTGTGGTTTTTATCTTTGAACATTTTTTGTTAGACTTTAGACTCATAAAGTGAGGTTCATCTGTTCAGTTCTCAAACTAACGATGGGGTTTAGTTTTTAACCGAACTGCTTTATGTACATCGGTAGCCATGGAGTATAGTAGTAGTAGTTTTATCCTTCCCTTTTGATTGGAAAAGTGCAGAGGTCTAAATAACAAAATCTTTGTTGCCGTTAGTTTGTACTGGCATGACTTTAAATGACGTTGTCCTTGACTGTCTTTACTCATTAGGTTATGCTTTAAAAATGAAGTATTTGAGCAAAAATTGAGAGGATAGCACATAACAAGTACATTTCACCAATGTGGCTTGTGAATTATCAATGAGTGATACTCATTCTACATTAATTTTGATTTATGTAGATACATTTTTTAAGCACTTTAATGATGTCATATTCACCAATGAGTAAGCTTTAAGCAGGAAGGTAGTTGAGGGCTTAGATTTTGAATTAGGACCTCCATACTACTCAGCTGCCTCTCCTTTATTCACCCCTTGTCAAACTATCTGTATTGTTTTCACTTGGTAGGAATTTTGTGGTATTCTGATTGCTTCTAGCTTAAATATCTGAAGAAATAGAAAAGATTGCAATTGTAATCTTTTGAAGGATACTTTACACATAGCTTTCATCGTAGTTTTCCTTTTGCTTGTTTTTTATGTTGAGAATATGTGACTCTGCTATATCAATACAAATGAAATATAGTGATAAACAATCCCTTCTTATACTAATCCTAAAACATGTGTATAGGGTTGTGGGGGTGTGGGTGACGTCTTTCATGAACTTTGTTGAATGTTGATAAGTACAGGAGGCCTTTATGTATGCAATTCATTTTGAAGACAGACATAAGGATGTCTTGCTATTGGATTTTAGGGCTTTAGGTCCACACAATTGTTTGAACAAATTAAAGCTTGAATTGGTTCATATGCTGGAATTTTATGATCTCATTTAGATTGAACAAACTGGGATTTACAATTGTAGTCCGTACGAAGTTCCTTTGACAGTTGTTACTGCTATGAATCTTAACCCGTGAGAGTTGATGAGGTTTAATCAAGCTTTAAATTAAAAGAATTAACAAAAGCAAAAGCATTTCACTAATGTTTTACTATTGACAAGGAAGTGTTCCAAAGGAAGTTGAACCAAAAAAAAAAAAACCCATGAAACAAAGTTTGGTAGGGCAGTGTTTGGTTGTTACATGGGGTGAAATGACGGATAGAGTGAGAAGATAGGTCTCTTAGGCGGAAGTATTAGGTCCTGGCATTTTCTGAGTTGCCCAACGTCCACACGCTTTTATTTCGAACGAGACACAGGAGAAAAGTCCTGTTTTAGCATGAGCATGACCATGACCAAGAGCAGACGCTTTTAGTAGTACTCTGGAAAAGAAAATCTCGCTTGACAAGTCCCCAGTGAGGCATTTCTGGCATATTTGTGCATTACGTTAAGGGTAGATAAGGCTATTTAAGTCCCCAGTGAAACATTTGGCTCATGTATTAGGTGGTAGCCTGCATACACTATGTAGCCATTTGTTGTATAAATAAAGTAGAAACTTTCAGTTAAGGAAAAGACATCTTTATTAAACAAGGTTAATCGTGTATTTCTGTATTTGTACTTATTTCTAATTTGCATGATGCTGCGGTATCGGAGTTATGTAACGTGCTAGAGCTTATTGCTTAAAACAGTTAAATATTGGAGTCTTTGCTTAACTAAAGAAGCAAACTTTTCGTATTGCTTGGACCCAAGAGGAAAAGGGAGTGGAGTGCATAAAAATGAAGTGTGTATTTATTTTATTATAGTTTTGCAGTTAACTTTCTCATGCTATTTTTTCAATGTTTTAATATAAAGTAATTCATAAAATGATGCATGCTTATTTTAAACATAAAAATTATTTGTACCTTTATAGAACATATTATATTGTGCAAAAGCCTATCCCTATTATTCTGAGAAATTATTAGGTCTTCAACAATGATGTGTCAATATTAAGGAGAATATTAAGGAGATTGTTCGTTTGTATGGAAGAATGGTAATAAAAATAAAAATGAATACAGTTAGAAATGAGAATGAGAAAGAATATTATTGTTATAATTATAGTGGTTAGTTAAGAGATATGAATGATTATTGTTATTATTAGCAGTGGTTAGCTTGTAAAAAATATTGAGAAATAAAAGTTAATTATATAGTAATTAATTAATTATAATATATTAATTAATTAAAATATTGTATTGAATTAAATACAATTTTTTAATTAATTAATGAATTATATTTTAATTAATTAATAAATTATATTTTAATTAATTATATTGTAACCAATTACTTAATTAATTAATTACATTATTTTAATGAATGAATGATTTATATTTTAATTAATCATATTGTAATCAATTAATTACTTATATTTTAATTAATAAAATGAATTCTATTTTAATTAATTAATTAGTTAATTAATTATATTTAATTAATTAGTATTCAAAATATTTAAAAAAAATTACTACTAAAAAATAAGTTTCATTACTATACTAAATAAAAAGTACGGAAAATTTCTCAAAATTAAACTATCAAATTATTATTCCTATAATAACAATTAACACCTAATTTCTTATTTTTTATTACTTATCCGTTAACCCTCATGCAACCTATCACTCAAAACACTCTAATTATATACTACATTATAAAAAAGTGAGTGGCCGTTATGTCTCCAGCTGTAACCACGAACTTTGAAATTCAAATTTCAAAAAAATGGCACCCGTTGGAAGTCGGAACCTTGATTCACTAACAAATAAAAAAGAATCATCACCGTATATTAATGTGTATATATATAAAGGTGAAAAAGTAGGTTAGCCAAAAACAGCCGTTGAGACCTAATCTGCCCCCTCTATAAAACCCCCCATTTCTTATCTCTCTCTCTCAAACCCTAATTTTACTTTGTGACTGACTGTGAAAGAAAATGCGTGAGATTCTTCACATCCAAGGAGGGCAATGCGGCAACCAAATCGGGGCCAAGTTCTGGGAAGTCGTCTGCGACGAACACGGCATCGACTCCACTGGCCGTTACCAGGGCGACTCCGATCTCCAGCTTGAGAGGATCAATGTCTATTACAATGAAGCCAGTTGCGGTCGCTTTGTTCCTCGTGCCGTACTCATGGATTTGGAGCCCGGCACCATGGACTCCGTCAGATCTGGCCCCTACGGTCAGATATTCCGCCCCGACAACTTCGTCTTCGGCCAGTCCGGGGCTGGTAACAACTGGGCCAAGGGTCATTACACCGAGGGCGCCGAGCTCATCGACTCCGTTCTTGATGTTGTTCGGAAGGAAGCTGAGAATTGCGACTGTTTGCAAGGTTTGTTTTGTTTGTGTACCACTATGAAAAGTTTATGTTTTCTGGGCTTTTGAATGAAATGGTGATTGTGTCTGTGTGTGTTTGTTTTTTTAGGGTTTCAAGTATGTCATTCGTTGGGAGGTGGTACTGGGTCTGGAATGGGTACGCTCTTGATCTCCAAGATTAGGGAAGAGTACCCAGACAGGATGATGTTGACGTTCTCCGTCTTCCCATCTCCGAAAGTTTCTGATACAGTTGTTGAGCCTTACAACGCCACGTTATCTGTTCACCAGCTTGTGGAGAATGCTGATGAGTGCATGGTTCTTGACAATGAGGCCTTGTACGACATTTGTTTCCGTACTCTCAAGCTTACCACTCCTAGCTGTAAGCATCTGATCCACTAAGCCTGTTTTGTAAAGTTTACAGTGTCCTTATATTGACTGTTTGATTATTGATTGCTGTAGTTGGGGACCTGAATCATTTGATATCTGCAACTATGTCTGGAGTCACTTGCTGCTTAAGGTTCCCTGGTCAGTTGAACTCTGACCTTAGGAAACTTGCGGTTAATCTTATTCCGTTCCCTCGCCTTCACTTTTTCATGGTGGGATTTGCTCCTCTCACTTCACGTGGCTCGCAACAATACAGAGCTCTTACTGTACCCGAGCTTACTCAGCAAATGTGGGACGCTAAGAACATGATGTGTGCTGCTGACCCCCGACATGGTCGTTATCTGACTGCATCTGCCATGTTCCGTGGTAAGATGAGTACAAAGGAAGTGGACGAGCAGATGTTGAATGTGCAGAACAAGAATTCTTCCTACTTTGTTGAGTGGATTCCCAACAATGTGAAATCAACAGTGTGTGATATCCCACCAACTGGACTGAAGATGGCATCCACATTTATCGGGAATTCAACGTCAATCCAGGAGATGTTTAGAAGGGTGAGCGAGCAATTTACTGCCATGTTTAGGAGAAAGGCTTTCTTGCATTGGTACACAGGGGAAGGAATGGATGAGATGGAGTTCACGGAAGCTGAGAGCAACATGAATGACCTGGTTTCAGAGTATCAGCAGTATCAAGATGCAACTGCCGACGAAGAAGAGTATGAGGAGGAAGAGGGAGAGGGAGAATATCAGGCTGAAGAATATCAGTAGTAGTCTTTTATGAGTTTGTTCTAACCTCAACTTCCAGTTGCTGGTTTTTGTTTTTGTAGGTTTTCTATATTTGGCTGCTAAATCTGGATATGGATACTGAATTTTTCTTCTGTTCACTTGTCATTAGAATTGCTGCTTAGTAAAATTTGATGTTTTTATCGCGCTATATAACATTTCTTTTTGGTTTTTAGACAAGATGATGATTAAGGATGTGATTATTAAATAAAAAATTAATTAATAATGATTACCATTTTTTTTAATTAGCTAATAATCACAGTTATTATAATAATGCACAAGGATCAAGTAATCTAAAACTTATAAAATATTAAATACATGATTTAATCGTTGTATGAATTTAATTTTGTTATAAAATATGACCAAACAACAAAAGAGACTAAAATATATTTTTGGAGTAATCTTAAGTTTACAAAAAAATCAAAGATTGAATATTTTCACAAAGAATCATATGGGAAAACACAAAATAAATAGCAAAAAAGAAGTATAAATAAATAAATAAGCTATTGTTTAAGGACCTTATAAATTGTCCCAACAAGTGCTTTTTAAAAGCTTTTTTGCTTGACTTTTGCCCAATTCTTTCAGGATTTGTAGGCGCTATGTGAAGGTTTTATGTTTTTGAAATTAGAGATGTTTTGTGCTTTGCTTTATCATATTTCCATGGCGCCTAATCAACTTCACCTTTTACATCTCTTTCTTGCTTGAATCCATAACTTGTTGTGTCGTGCTTGATGAATTCGTAAAAAGGATAACAAATCATCATAAGAAAAGAGAGTGACTTATCTCATCTCAAGTACTGAACATTCTTTCTTTTCTTTTCGACGGGCTTCATCTATTTATTCTTAGTTACTTTCTTGTCACTCTTTATAATGATTTCCATTGCATGCTCCTCAAGTCCTCATGATTCACTTATGTTTCACTTGGCAAGGATCCCTACCCAAGAATTGAAGGAATTGATTAATTGTCTCATCTGAAACTCTAAATTCTTAATGAAATTGCCAACTATTCAACGTTCGATTCTAATCTCTTAAACATCTCCAAATTCATAGTAATAGTTATAGGCCTAATCAAATGTGATCTAACTTTAGTAAATTAATTGGCCCTACAAAAATATTAATTAATTATTAGTATAGGCCTGATGTGTAGAAGCCCATTATGAGTCATTATGGTTAATAGACCTATAATGGACCGTAAGTCAAAACTGACTATAAAAAGATTTGTGATCCCCAAGTCAAAAACACTTTTGACATTCCTCTTAAATAGGTTTCGTCAGTTTTCTCTGTTCCATAAGGAGAATTCATTCGGTTTTTGGATCTTGGCTTGGAAGAACATAAACTCATCAAGTTTTGCTGTTTACGATTTCTCTGTACAATGGATCAAGGTTAGTGTTCTTATTTGTATATATATCATTGTTTATTCGATCTGAATGTGATTCTGGTTAATTGATTGTTTAGAAATCTGAATAATAATCATAAGACTAATTTCTAACAAGTGATATCAGAGCTCTTTCCGTAGATTGTTTAAACATGATTTACAGATTCATTTTCACGCCGTTTAGCATGTTTATGATAGTGGAAATGAATCACAGATTTATCATTTGAGATTTTAGTGTAAATTAATTTTTAGTTTGTCTGGAACACTTTAATCTGAATGATTGAATCTTTATTTTGGTTGTTGTTTACTGCTTTTCTTGACTATTCAAAGCTAAGATTAAACTTTTGGGTAGAAATTTTATAATTAACTTAGTCTGAAATTGACTAGAAAACTGGTAAATAATGCCATTGGTGTCAAGATAATGTTTCATCTGGTCAAGAAACATATTTTTGGTTGTAAAAGTGGTGAAATCACATTGATATTAATTAAAGTCTGGTATAAAACTTTTTGACAGACTCGTTTTTATTCGAGTCCTCAGGTCTATGACTCGTCAGAGGTCAGGGATAACTCCCTAACCATTCTGTATTCATCATAGCATTTCTTTGATGTTTGCACCGTTTTTGCCAAGCTTCAGAAAACGCTTGCACCGTTTCATTAAGCGTCCCCTTCTGAGAAATTGCAAAAGGTCCCTCACGCGCTAGAGAAACTGTAGTACCCCCTCCCCTTTACGATTGTGTTTTTCTTCTTTGTGTGTATGTGGGATTCGAATTCAAATTCACGACAAAAGGTTTAAGAGCCTTGCGTTTTACCGTTAAGCTAGCCCATGCATACCACCGTTTGAGATTAGAAGTTAATTATCTTGGTGGGCAACAAAACCCTGAGGTCACAGGTTCGACTCCCCACGAGGGAGGGGCTAAATTTAGAACCTGACGTGACCAAAGGGGACAAAACTCAATGGTGCGGGCCCACCCAAACCAAACCTAAAGTTTAAATGAAATCAAAACACATATATAAAATATTAAGTCTTCCACTGTTATATCATATTATTGTGGACTAAGGTTAGAATTTCGTAATATTTTATTGAAATCAAAATTTGGGGTTAATTATTTTTTTCATTTTTAATTATAATTAAATTGCCTACTTTTATCTAAACTTTAGGTGCTTATCATTTTTGAATTAAATAGATTGAACCAATATGTTGCCAAAGTAAACTATATGGGGTAAAATTTACTAATTTAGAATGAGGATGTATGTTTCATCTATGTGAAATAATCGGTCCAAAAGAAGGTTATTTTGACTAGATGACTGGTAATTTAATTTCATATTTATGCAGAATAATCGGCTTAAAGGAAAGTTTTTTTTTTTTGCCAGATAGTAAGTAAATTTTTAAAACATCATTGTACAATAATCGGTCCAAATGAAGGTTATTTTGGCACGATGGGTAGTATTAAATTATTTAAAGCATTTTGCATAAGATACTGACAATACGTTGGTCCAAAGAAAGGCAAATTGTTAGCCGTTTTTGTTTTAATATTTTTACTATGACCAAGAGTACCACTTACAATTTATTATTTTTGTCCAAAGATTGAATAATAATGTTGTGCTAGGTATCTTGTAATCTCCCCTTTTATAAATGTTTTATTTTGACTTCTTAACGTCTTGACTAATCGTGAGCATTTTGTTTTGCTTCTTTTCTTAAAGTGTCATCAATTTTCTGCCAACATGAACACTATTCCCATACTTAATGGCACAAAATTCAAGATATAGAATAATCACGTAATGATTGTGCTTGGCTGCATGGATCTAGACTTTGCAGTTAGATTTAAATGTCCTGCAGCTTTGAGCAGCACAAGTGATATTGATCAGATAGCTGCATATAAAAAATAGGAACGTTCAAACCGCATGAGTCTGATGATCATGAAGCATTTCATTCTGGACTCCATAAGAGGTGGAATTCCTGATGAGGCTGATGTTAAGAGTTTCCTTAAACAAATTTCTGACCTCGTTGCAAACAAAAAGGTAGAAACAAGTACTGTACTAACCAAGCTTGTTTCAATACGCTATAAGGGAAAAGGAAACATCAAGGAGTAGATGTTGGACCCCGATCTTTTAATAAAATTTAGAAATATTAAATGAAATTAAATGGGTGCTTTTGAGTATGTATGTGTTGTGGGTGTTTTAAAGCTAAATGAAATTGATGTAAAAAGAAGTGGATTTTGGTTTTTGATGACTTGAAATTTTTGAATAAATTTGTGTGTGTAAGGGTACCATGACAATTATAGTAAATAAATTGATTTGAATAAAAGTTGAAAAGCAAGAAATGAATAGTGAAAATGTGAGATTTTAGAGAATTGTAAGTCTGAAATTTTTGGGATGAGTAGTAACAGAGAGTTGACTTTTTGATGCAAAATTTTTGTGAATTTTTCTGGGTTGATTTAGGCATAATTTGATAAAATAATTTTCATGAAAGTTGTAGCTTCTATTGATAGCTTTCTATCGCTATGAAGTATGACATTTTTCGATATCGGTATTGAAAGTTATGAACATTCGAATTTAAGTTATTTTGCTTTGTCTTTGAAAAATGCTCATAAGTGTAGATTTGTGTGTACTGTATTTTGAGGAAAATTACGGACTGATGTGGTTTGAATTGAATTAATTGGTCTACATGAAAGTTATAGAGAATTTACATAGCTTTTAAATGATGTAAAATATGCTATTTGTGGATGTGGGAATTGAAAGATATGAAATTTTGAAGATTAGAAGTGATATAGGATGACAAATTTCTGGGCAGAAACTTTGATTGAAAAATTGACCTAATTAGAGGTTGAAATTGCTTTGAAGCTCTTCATGAAAGTTTTATATTATGTTTTTATCTTTTCATTGATATAAAGTATGGAATTTTTAGGCAATGGAATAGGAAGTTATGATTTTTAGAAATTGTGTTACTGTCAGGATGATCATTATTGCACAGTAAATTTGATTGAAATTTTGACCCTTATGGAGGCTGAAATTGCTCTTAAAATCTTCATGAAAGTTGTAGATCTTTCTTTTATCTTTCCAACAGTATAAAGTTGTAAATTTTGGACATCGGAGTCAAACGTGTAGGTGTAAGTCGACTTATACCAGTTCGGTACTAATAAGTCGACTTGTATACCC
>JANJEY010000008.1:46983746-46998843 GCA_024703695.1 Erythroxylum cataractarum
TCATGAAAGTTGTAGATCTTTCTTTTATCTTTCCAACAGTATAAAGTTGTAAATTTTGGACATCGGAGTCAAACGTTATGATTCTTAGAAGTGGATACGTTTTGGACGCGAAAAGCAGACGATAGAAATGAGACGGAAGAAAAGTAGACGATAGAAATGAGACAGAAGAAAATGAGACGATAGAAATGAGACGATGGAAATGAGACGATAGAACTAAGACGCAAGGAAAGTGAGACGATGCAAAAGTGAGACAATACAGAAGTCAGACGATAGAATTGGCCTTCGAGGTCTCATGAAAATTATATATCTAGAAGTCCTCTTTTCAATGGTCTAAAAACAAAATTAATCGGACCTCTATAGTAAAAGTTATGACATTCGTACTGAGACATGTACATTTCAGGTGAGGGCATAAACGTGTTGGAGTCTTTTGGCTATAACTTCTTCTCTAGACCTCCAAACGACCTGATTCTTGAACCATAGGATTTGTAAGACTTTTCTATACATCTCCACCAATAATTGAAGCCATCTGAAATTTATGGTGAGAGATTGAGTGAAAAGAGTGAGACTGGTACAGTGAGTGTGTTCTTCAATCATATGAACTGACATTATCTTACTGAACATGCCTCAGTATTTTGGTGATATCTTGATATGTGGAGATCCAATTGAGTTGATTCTTGTTAAAAAATAAACTAGAGACATGGGGATACAAGTTATCTGAAGGAATTGAATTTCAATTTAGTCCCTAAGATTTTTAATTTCTAAATTGAATATGGGTATAGGGTTCAGTCTCGTATTAGTAAGAGTTGAAAGTGTTTTGACAATAACTTTTGCTATAGTCATCCAAATGAGGTAATTCTTGATTTGAATTAAAATAGAAAGATAAGGTTACAATTTGTCTGATGAAATTTAGTTTCAATTTAGTCTCTAAGACTATCAATTTTCAGATAGAATTCAATCGCAGGAAAATATGTTAGCATAAAAATAGTCTGAAAATGTTGGAGTATAACTTTTGGAGTATTGAACCAAACGGAATGAGTTCGGTGGCATTTGAAACTTAAGACAATGGGGGAAATTTTCTAGAAAAAAGTGTTATGTCATAATATTCAAGGATATTTTTGGCAAGACACTTAATGTTAAAAGAACATAAGCCTATAAGGAAGGATTAAATAGACTTTTTGGACTCATTGGCACAATTAGAAGAAAAAGTATTGTCTTACTTATAAATAAAGGAGAAAATGTGAATGAGAAGATTCCCAGTTGTGCGTCATCATCTGGTGCTCTGGTGCTGCATTCCTTGTTGTGTTGCCTATCTTTTTACTTCTTGTTTTAATCCACCTGTAGCATGTGGTTTCTTTATAGTTGCTTCTACCTTTAATTTCACGTTAGGCCATGCAAAAATTATTCAATTTCCAAGCATGTGTCGTGAGCAACTTCTTTGTGTTTTTTATTTTTTCTTCTTTTTAATTTTCTTCTTCTTACTCCATGAAGATAAGTAAAAATTAATCTTCAAAAAATGACCAAAATATAGAGCTTGTGACTCACTTTAACTTCTTTGCTTCATATTGTGCTTAAAATCATATATGAGTCAAAATGAATATCTTAAGTAATTTCATATCAATAATCGTTGAGTGTTATGAAATAATTTATAATCAATTAAGCACCTAATAGAGGTACTAACCCTCACTGTGCAACATAACACAAGTGAATCAATCCAATATCTCGATTAAAATTGATTATAAAACAATAAACATCACAAGCATATTCATTAAATCAAGAATGTCAGTTCAATAAATAATTCAAGAACAATTCCTAAAAAGGAATTTAGAAATCCATAATTGTAACTAAATATCCAAGTTTAATTATTATAACATCTAACAACAATAAGGAAATAAAAAAATATATAGAAATCTGGAAGTGCTCTTTTCTTTGCCTTGAGCTAGAAAATCTGTAGTCTTATTTTTTAGAATTCTCTCTATTGATTTTATTCAATTATTTTTATGCAACCATCAAGTGTTGTTTTAAGCTTCTTTATATATCTTGAGTCTTTTAGAGTTTTGTTTAGGGCTTTTTCATGTATATATCTTCCAAAAATAGCCTTGAAATGTTATAAGTATGACATTTTTGCATCCTAGAAAGCTATGCACAATCGTGCATGAGACTACTCCAACCCTTTGGCACAATCATGCTAGAGGCTTCCAACCTGTTGCTTCCTTATTACATGATCGTGTATGGTCATACACAATTTGTTTCTCCAACTTTTTCTTCATCTTTTCTTCCCTTTGTCCTGTATTCACTGATCTCCAAACACATCAAACAATTCTTGAAATATATAATTGAGATCAAACTATTGTTGTAAACAACAATTAAACAAACAAAATGCACAAAAACACTAACATGAACATGGACATGAGCATAAATGTAAGTCCTAAACACACTAATAAAACACTATAAACACAGTCTAACACTTAAAAAGTATACCAAGTTTTACACATATCACATGTTTTGTTATATTTAGCATTAATCTTGTTAAAAATTTTAAAATGATCTTGACTTTAAAAAAAAGAAATCTCTTTTACCTAACTTAATGGGAAATCAAATCTTGTCCCGATTTTTCAAGAGTAGTATCAAAGTCATCTTTAATTATATAACTTGATTATTATTTGATTATTATTGATATTTGAACTAAGTTGCAATTATTAAAAACGTTGATCATAAAACATATTAAAATCTTAGTTCATATTGACATCCTTTAATCACAATATGAAATCCTAACCCAAAAACACAAATTGGAAATCTAACCATTTAGCAATAATAGTATTGAAGTTTTGAGATTTGTGTTTTGGTATTGTTGCTATCCAAAGCTTAAATGAGACATAAATTAGGATAAGATTAAGTTAACATATTCTAAAACTGAATTTTGGGTTTGCTTTGATCAAAGGTAATCTAATTATGTAGAAGCTAAGATGGGAATAAGTTAGTCCTACTTAATTCAAAGTAGAATTTAAAATAAATGTATTTATAAAATAATAATAAATTAGATTTTTGTTATAAATTTATAAAAATAAAAATAAAAAATTGAATCAAATATCCTGTTTTATTGAATTCAATTGTCATGGTCCCATTCAATCCTTATGAAAGAGGAATAGGATCATTTGTAATTGTCTCAAAATAAAAACTGAAATTTGTACAGGAAGAAAAACCTAACATTGGAAGAGCTACTGAAGCCGAAGCTCCATAAAAGAGGTACATCAAAACCCGCTAAAATGGCGACTGCCGCTGTCGCAAAGGTACTGTCTTCATCTACAAGTGAAAAGCTCAGTCTCTATAGGTGTGCAATAATCTCACTGCGTACCTTTAGCACTTCTGCCACTGCTGCTTCTTCATCTTCGGCCACTGAGTCAAACCAAGCGAGACGAAAGAAGAAGAAGAATCTATTTGAGGTTGCGCAGTTTTTGCCCAATTGGGGTATTGGTTACCACATGGCTAAATCTCACTGGACCAATGTGTCTTACGAGCTCACCAAAATCAATCTCTACAAGGTTTCACCTTCTCTGTTGTTCTACTTTCTATATCTCACCTTTTGTTATTTCATGGAGGAATTAGAATTGATATGGGCTTGTGAATCAGGCCAGGCTTTAGGGTTTTGGGGGTTTAATCATTTTGTTTGGTTATGGGTTTTTTGAGGATTTTGATTAGGAGTCCGAGGTTGTTGGATTATGGTTTATATTGTGGGATGCTCATCTTATTGTTTTAGATTATTCTGTTGTGGCCTTTATGAATATGGTCTAAAGTTGGGGATTGGTTTTGTTGTAGGATGGTAGGCATGGAAAGGCTTGGGGGATTTCTTACAAAGATGGTCAGCATTTTCCTACTATCCTTTCTCATCTCTTAGATTTTACGTTGCTTACTCATCCTGTGAAAGTTAATCCTTTATTTTTTGTTGTTTTATGAGATTTAATGTTTGAGATTGTGTTTTCTATCTAATTTCTGAATTGGCTGATCGTTCTAGAATGTGGTCTTGCATGACCTGTAGCTAAATGCATTGCCAGTGACTTATATGTACGAGTTCCATATTCGAAGCTTTTGCTGATTATGGTTTTACATCCATTAAGAGGATAACTGGAATCCAGCAAACATTGATGTAATATTAGTGGTGATAGTAAGACTTCCAAGCAACAAATCTTGTTTTGTTTCAATTGGTTGCAAGCAGGGAACTTCTTTTACTAATTGTATCTGTTTTCAGTTTCTCCCTGTTCACTGGATTCATAAGGTAGTCCAACCTCTTTTATCTTGTTCCCATATATGTATTGCGCAACAGGATCACTATCTTACATCTTAGGAATAATTAATCAGAAATATCGATTATATTTGCAGGTTCTGTGTTAATACAAATGCTTATTCTACTTTAGGTGAATAAATTCCGAGCTGAGCTTGAGAATGTCCTGAACCTCAAATTATGGGTGTAAATCCATCTTTAACCCAAAAAAAAAAACATGTAATTTGTTGCGTGTTCACATGCCATCTGCTTCTGACAGAATATGCAGGATGATCTAGCCCAGTTAGGGGCTTGTTAATTCTTGGAGAATGTGTATTACTGTTGTTCAGTCATTTTGAAATGATATCATATGACAACAAACTGACTAGCTGCCGCTACTGACGTCCAATTCCTATATTACTTTCATATAGGCACAAATTTTATTTTCTGTTAATTTTCTGCACAGGATTGCCAATTGTTGATGCTCCGAAGAAGATTAGTGGAGTTCATAAACGTTGCTGGAAGTACATTCCAAGCTTACCAAAACAGAAGGAAAGCAAACCTCACCCACCAGAAACTACAGAAAACAGCCCAATCACTGAAATTCGGGAAGCTTGATACCTTCTCTATTTGTAGGACTTTAACCTGACTATTCATGCTTCATTTCTTTTGGTTGGGTTTATAACATGAGATGAATTTCATCTCTTTGGATGGTGATATCGAGCACAAGATTTGGATGTAACTGATGCCTGTTTTGCATACAGAGAGAGAGAAACTGCAGTCAGCGTAATGATTTTATCGGGGTAGAAATGTTACCTTTACTCTCCATTTTATTTTTCCTGTTACAACATTTTTACTCCTCTTACATAATGCGAGTTTACCTACTGCACTTTCTCTTTACTGTACTTGTTTTGAGGGTTCCAGCATGCAAGGAGTTAGGTGATTATAACATCTTTCACTTTAAGTCATCCTCTTTTTGACTTGGTTGGTTGTATACTTTCACTGGCACGAATTCTAATTGGAGTACTGCATACTATATGTGAACAACCTGAAGAAATGGGACTCAAAGTTTGCTTACTTCTATGAACAAAACTTGTTTAACATGATACTTTGTTATTTGCTATACATTCATATCTGAATAGCAAAACAATTTCCTTTTATTTGGAGGAAATGAGCTTAATGCTAAGGAAGCCATCATCACTATCTTCGACGATCACTTGAAGGGTAAGATCGAGCATTTTAAAACTCAAGATTGGGCAGGTTTCCGTCGGAACCCTATTCTATATGTCAATTATGGTCTTTTGCTGCCAACAAGAGGCCAACTACTACATTTTTACCTAAAATTCCAAGGGATATTCAGAAACAAGACTGCAGTTTTGGTCAATAATTCCTTCGCAGATTCATCACAGCCTACCTACTTGCGGTTTAGTATTCTAGCATTTATTAACAGTTCAACAGACAAATCAGCACTGAAGACAGAATTTTTATGTTGAATTCGTGGGCAAATCAATGCAAGGAGACATAATTTTAACTAAAGGAAAAGTTTCAAGTTAGCCTTTAAGCTTCAATTTCTGAGTTTAAGATAGTATTTTCGCAATTTTACCATGTTAAGCGGGATGGTTTCATTTCATCTATAATTACTAAACGTTGACTTGAGATAGATCCTCCTAAGAATTGTTTGTGGGGCTACGCTTGTATTTAATTGCATCATCTGGGGAGCGATGCTCGTTAGGGAATTACGCAGCAAAAGATAGCATTTCAGTTTTCTAAAGTTGGTTAAATAGTTTCCAAGTTACATGATTGTGCAGCAAAACCTGATTTCTTGGAGATACTGCCATGAACTAGATATCTAGATATAGTTAAGTGTTCCAGGAGTCGTGTTGTACATTTCTACATTTTCTTGTTGAAACTTTCTCGCCTGACCTCACCGTGCCCTCTATCCGGTGAGGCTCAAGTCCCTGATGCAGCCCCCCAGGCTATCAGCTGCCTCACTCGCTGCTCCCATCTTGGGTTACCAGAACTCTGCTATTGCTCAATCTACAAATTGATCCTCTCTCACGACATTTCATTTGGATCAAGCTGCTTAATTAGCTTTATTATCTATATATTGTCATGTAAAGCTGACGTCCTAATACAGAGGATGCCACTATTTATACCATTTAGCAGTTCAATTTTATGGAGTAATTTTTGATAATCACTATAATGTATTGAATAGACTGGCAAAAAGAGAGACCACTATTTGGCATCACTGTGGTCCATTGCCTACGCTGATGAGTGAGTATGTTAATACAAAACGCATGGGGAAAGCTTTTGCGTACCGAGTAACGCTAGGGAACATTGTATAGCTTTTTACCCTCCATCCAAATTCGCAGATAACAGAGGAGCAACTTTGGACCATGTTGATTTGGTACTGTTTTAGATGCCATTTTTTCCATCTAACTCTCAGGATCTTTTATGGAACGGCTCTATAAGATATAGTGAAGGTGACCCTTCTCTCTCTCTCTCTCTCTCTGTTTCTTTTTGGTTTATGCATGTACATGCTTTCTGCATTCCATGAGAAACTCTGAGACTTTGTGGTACAGGGACCACTCTGCTACAGGTCAAAAAGAAAAATTAAAAAGCTCTACTTCTTTGTTGCCTGTGTAAATATTGGTAGAAAAGGAGACAAGTACAAAGAAATGAGGCAACTTCAGGAGTGCTCTAAGTGTGCTCTTTTTAATTTTTGGACAAAACTACGAATATAGGCGCAGCAAATTAGAAAAAAGAAGTGAAGAAAACTGTTGGCTTGGCTGTTATAGGATTTGGGTAAAAGAAAAGTTGCATTCTTGAAAAAGAAAAAGGCACCGTTTTCGGCCTCTTTTCCTATCGTCCTGTAAGAAAAAGTAATGGCAATTTTGATTAGCAAAAGATAAAACTTGCATTTTCCTTTCTATAATCACCAGCAGCTGCGTTTCCTTTTCACCAACACTGCTCAAAACTGACACACAGATATTGAGAGAGAGAGAGAGAGACTAGTGTTTTTGCTTTAAAAAACCAGTACCAACTCTTTATTTCTCTGTCCTTCAACATACTTCCCTGTCCAAAGCTCAATACTGGACAATGATGCACAAAACGCCCTTCTCCTAACTGAAGACGATCGGATGACTTAAACCCTTAAAAGCGAACCCCCCAACTTTAGTACTTTGTCACCTTTTTGCTCTTTGGAGGTCTTGCAAAAAAATGCCAACTTTCCACACCCACCATTTGCGCAGAGACCAGCATTCAAGCCCAAGCAGCAGTGACATGTCTCTCTCGGGCGAGATTGGGGCCCACAGGGAGTCTTCAGCCTCGGATTGCTTGTCAGAGGTGGATTTGGAAGGTGAAGATGTGGAGCCGAAGCGACAGCATTCCGGTGATGCAACTAAGTGGACTTGCAGAATTTGCTATTTGGGTTTGCAGAGTCATGGGCAAGATTCTGGGGTAGCTATTGAGCTGGGATGTTCTTGTAAGGGTGGATTGGGAGCGGTACACAGGAAATGTGCAGAGACCTGGTTCAAGATCAAGGGTGACACGTGAGTAAAGTCCTAATCTTTTTTTCTCTAAAAGATTGTACCACCTCATTCTCAGAAGAAAAAAAAAAAAAGATTGTACCACCTGCTTACTCTCTGGTGCTTTCTGAGAAAAATGCCAATTTGATCGTTTTTGCTTTATGAACTTTTGTTAGATCGGAAGAAATCTGATTACACAGTGAAAATTTTGGAGTCTGGTAATGTTTATATGCCCAATTTGTTGGACGAGTATCTAGTGATTCTGTTGTTTAAACTGGTACGATTTCTTGATTACATTTTAACTTGTCTGTTCTTTGTCGATGTCCGTAATTTGTCCTTTAATTCAATTTGATTACATGAAACCACCCCCTTGAGGAGCATAAAGCTCTTGGCGATGGTGAATGCGGAGACAAGAGCCTCTTAACACAGGTTGATAACTAAAGAATAGTTTTTTGCTCCGTGAAATTGAAGCTTTTGTCTTGGAAAAGTTTCTTCCCATCCTCCTCGTGACTGATATTAACTATTCAGTGACCCTGTAGCTACTGGTGGCTCGTGTTCCTGTCATGTAGCTGTTGTGAGTACTGTCCTTATTCTTTCGCAAGCTGGTAGGAAGAACAGAGTTGTCCGGTTGGGAGGTGTGGTGGTGTCCTAACTCTGGTCGTTACTTTGCCTTTGGACACAAAAAAGAGCTCCCTTGTGATTAATGGCAACAAGGATTTCGATGGTCAGAGGGATTGGTTACCTAATAGCTGTGGGGTCTGATGCAAGATAACACACTTGTCCTCTTGTATACATTTGGAAAGTGGGCAAGTGCATCTGAACAAACATGAGAATATAAACAGCTTCAGATATACTTCCATGGGGATCTGGAGCTAGATATCTTCATTTTGGTGTCTCTATATGTGATTATGATCCGTATTATTTAGACTGCTGTACTAATAATAAACGTCTAATTACCAATGATTTAGATGATGATCTGGGCAAATTGATTGAAGTAGGATAGGTATGGGTGGGTGGAAGACTTCTGGTTACAGAATCGTATTGGTGGTCTAGGAGTCCATTATCATCTATGAGAACTTTGTGAGGTATACACTTTTCTGTTGGCAATCCTTTTCAGATTATTCACTTCATCGGACACATCTGAAGCCAACATTTTGTGGGATTTTACTTGTGTGGTCTGTAAGATCTATACCTCCATGAATTTTGTAATACTATAGTTTTCTCCACAAGTTAGGATTCGGTAAGGCTTACATTTCTGCAATGCAATTTGATCTAAACATGGACTAGTGAGGTGGTTGCTGATATGATGTTACCATTTGGAGATGATGAGTATTTTATGTGGTGCTACTTGACAATTGAGAAGCAACCAGAACGACCTTGATGCTTTGTGTTAAACCTAAAACTGCAACTGTCTAATTGTTACCTTGATTAATTGACATTCCCTTCCATTCTCTCCCTTGTTCTTTGTTGCAGGATATGTGAAATCTGCGGTGCTACAGCCCTAAATGTTAGTGGGGAGCAGGCGAATGAGGCACATGTTGCTGCAGCAGCACTTTCACCCGCACCAGCGCCAGCTCCTTTGATCCTTGTGGAAACCCGGACATTCTGCCATAGCCGTCGCGTTATGAACTTCTTACTAGCATGCCTCTTGTTTGCATTTGTAATCTCTTGGCTTTTTCACTTCCATGTCCTTAATTGAATTCTGAAGGGTTTCTTTGCCCTGCGCATAGGAGGTGCGCACTTAGAAGCCTCTTTTATATTTCAAGTTGCTTTTGAATTCATGTTTCAGGGCCATAGTTGTGACTTACCGTATGGATTTTACTCCCTTTCAACTACGAACATGTGGTGATATGGCGTCTGAACTATATATATATACATTATAGAGGATTCAACGTCCCATTTTTCACAGAATATACTCTGGTAATGGCAGTCTCTATTGCTAGTGAAAAGGATTTTAAACCCGAATGTCACATATTGTCTTTCCCTATCCTATCCCTCTTATTTTGGAAACGGATAGAACTGCAGAGCACCAGGATGGTGCAGAATGGAGGTCCTCATGAATAATTCAGAATCATTTTAACCATTGAAATGATAGAACTGAGTCAATAACACCTCGGGCTGAATATACATAACTTGATATATATCTCGGTAGTCCAGATTAATGAATCAATTCTCATCACTTTCAGTTTCCATTTCGGTGGGTTTGCCGGCTTCCTCCTCAACTGGATTGTTCTCTTTAAACTTTGCAACTGCATCGTCAAAAGTGCTCCGCACATGTTGGCACATCAACATCAGATTCTGACAAGCATCATTCAAAACCTCCTTTGCTGGATCACCTGGCAGATATCAATTCAACAACTAGACTCTCAGAGAGCAGTGGCAATATACTATCAAAATAATTACATAGTCATTGAAACAAAAGCCAGCAATCTCGCATTGAAAGAAAAAGCTGTTTCAGTGAATAGAACCCAATCACCCTGTACTTGTAATCTAAATAATGCAGAAATTACAGAAAGATATACCTATGAAAGAAACTAAAAGGCCTACCTTAAGCAGTAAATTCTTTCACTAATTAGTATACTGCCAATAGACATTCTGCTTGAACACCTACTCTACTAGTTTGAAATTAGTCAAACTTAAATCTAGAACTAACTAAAATAAGCAGAAAAAAATACGCAGGATCCATCTTTATTTACTATTTATCATCTTCCAGTGATTGACAGTGGGAATTATAGATAAGCGAGTGAAATGGTACCCGTTGTTTGGACTCTTATATTAACACGAGCATCTGAAGGATGAGGAATGCTGTATCCACAAAATGATATTCTGGGACTGCAAAATGAAACAACAATGTGCTTGAATACAGATAATTCATATATCAGTGAGAAATATTATGAAGCAATTACAATTTCAAGATACAACGGGAAATGATGGACAGTAACGAATTTCATACAAACAAGGAAGAAAGATTTCATGCAACTTGTTCAAATACAGAATTATGGATTCGGTTTCTCATCCGTATCAAAGAAATATCATAGCTAATGATGCATGCACGTTAAAAACAGTTATCAATGATATGGGTTTCCAAAGCGTAAAGCCCCATATGCAGTTGATATACATCCCATACCATAGTAAAACTTGCTACTAATTGCAAGTCTCAGAGAAATCGAAAAGCAACATAACAGATTATACGTACTCCTGGTTCAAGGTGAATCTGACAGCATTTGCAAGAGTATGATCCTCATCAACAAAAGAGAAAGTTGCCTTACTTGGATCGTGGAAGGAACCGTGTTCCATCACTACAAACCTTTCCGCAATGGAAGAAATTGCAATATCAAACCTTCAATGTTAATTACACCTACAGCACCAGCCCACCTACAATATGACTTATCTTTTTCAAGATAAAAGAAAAGGAACAGAATAAACTGTAATCAAATATACTATGTTTTCAAAAGGAAGAGGCAGAGAGAAACATAAATTAAGCCAAAGATCACAACTTTATTAATAGTTAGACATAATAACACGAGCCCAACTTCTTTAAGTGAAAGGAGAGCACCTTTACCTGTTTCCTGCAAGTTTAGTTCAAACTGCGGCAACCAAAAGTGGTCGGCCGCCGGCGGTGAGTAGATTTATGTTGCGGTGGTTCACCTAGGGTGCCGTTTCCCCAATATGACTATGAGACCTAAAACCCCAAGACGAGTATTTGCTATGTGTATTGCTCATACCAAATACAAGACAACCTTGACCACTCATATTCTATACTTCAAACTTTCGACTGACGTGGCATCTTGTTATTTGCTCTTCCTAAGGTAGACCGCTTGCCCTCACGCCACAGTCTCACTCCTAAAACCCTAAGTTGTCTTTCGCATACTTCTGTATTCGACTCGACTTGTCAGGACTCTCTCTAAGACGCTACAAAGGGGATCGCATTTTCTCGATTTATACAGATTATAGGGAAAGCTAACGTTAATTGTTTCAGGGTCTAATGGCTGCCAACAACAGTAGTTTACCTCCCGGGGTGGACAAGGATCAAGTGAGTAGTAGGTCTTGGTCACAAATATGAAGTTATTTATCCGAGGTTTATTTTATATGGATTATAAATGCATATATAGGAATTGTTGATTTCATGCAAAGGCCTGTATATATGGGGAAATTTGTCAGTAAGGAATGAGTTGACTGTTCTTTGCTTACGGTGCAGGCCTTTGGCATGGCAGAAACAGAGATGGAGTATAGAGTGGAGTTATTTAACAGGTAAAATTGTTGCAGCTTTATGTTATATGAAAATACAACGGGAATGCCTTCTCTGATGGAAATCAGTGTGCTATGATGGTTTGTATATTGATAACACTGCAAGGAACTGATAAAATTTTGAGAGCTTCAAATTTAATTCTTGTAGCAGAGAGCTGCAGCCTAGGAAAACTTGTTCTAGTTTTGGCGTGATTAATACATGTAATTGTCAAACGATTTGCATTGTACACAGCTTGAATAATTGCACATATTTCAGGGTAGTTCTTGTTTATTTTCTTTAGTTTTTCTTATGCAATTGCCTTGCCTTAGCTCAATATTGCTTTCATTTTTTGATGCTGGAAGATTGTCGGTACCCACCAACTCCGACATGTTGTTTAAGTCCCAGTTACCTTTAAGAGTATGGACTATGACTATGAAAATAAACACGCAGTATTTATGCTTCACCATATGGTTATGGATGATTATCGTGTTGAGCTGAATTTGCCGAGGTTAACTTATCTTTCTTGTATGGTTTCAGGCTTGCTCAGACTTGTTTCACCAAATGTGTGGACAAAAGGTATTTTCTTATACTGTTCCTTTCATGGAAATTCTTATGGACGTCCTGCATTCTGAAAAGATATGAAATTTCTTCCATCCCATTTCTTTAAGCCAACATTTTGCCTTCTTTCAGGTACAAGGAGGGTGAACTAAACATGGGTGAAAACAGCTGCATTGATCGCTGCGTTTCAAAATATTGGCAGGTATGCATCCGTTGGCTTAAAACAAATTGATTTAGCTAGTTCACACTAGATTATGTTTAGTTAAAGATAATCCTTGCAAATTGTTGCTGAGCGAGAAAAAATGGAATTTGATTGTGTGGATGGCGTTGATGTTGGTGTCCACATGAATCCTTTTGTGGTTTCTGCTTTATTTTTAACTTATATGCATGGAAGAAAAGCCAGTATATACTTATGAGAACTTATATTTGAATGCAAAATCGGAAAGCTAAAGACATGGACTGAAGTCTAATTTCAATAACGTTTTTAATGGATTCATTTTATGATTATTTAGGTTAATAATCTAATCGGTCAGATGCTTAGCGCTGGTCAGCGACCAATGTAAAAGGTGGATGTTGCTGGATCTGAAATTTGTTCTTCATGGTGGGTGCTAAGACAGTCTTTGGACTCTGTTTTTGTGTCATTTCAGTAGCTTTAGTGGCAACATTGTATCCACAATGGCTGCAATTCTACTCAGAATAAGATAAACTTTGTAACATCCCATTTCTAGTGGAAAGGGTAAAATGGTAAATGGGAGTGGCTAATGAGAGTTAGTGATGCACTTCCATGTTCATGCATGATATGTCATACACTTACACATAAATAGTGAATTTATTTGCACATGAAATAATTGTACATGCATTCATGAATAATTTCGGGTATAATTGGATTAATCTCTGAATTTTTAGAGTTACGGATGTTTTTGCATTGAAAATATTGGTAATTGGTGGAAATATTGTATTTGTATATGTTGGTGAAGTTATGGAGTATTGAGAAAGATATATTTATAATAGGGAACAAGAAATAAATTAAATAAAGATTTGGAGATAGTTGGGTTGTAAAGATGATTGTTGTATTGCAAAGAGGGGAACCAAATGGAGTTAGTTTCCAAAGAAACTAAGTTAGAGTTTAATCATTAAGAAAGTGAAATGTGTCACTTAGACCTTGTACTCTAGCTAGGAGTAGGTCATTATTCCTTGAGAGTTGACAGGTTAAGTCTTGTCCAAGTCCCTTCTTTATTCTCATCTTTCTAAAACTTCTCTATTCGAAACACAGAGTTTTCCATCAAAATATCTTCTAAGGGACTTCTATGATCTTCCATTCTTTCATCAACTTAGTTTTCCACTTGTGTCATCTAATCTAAAGGAAAACTAGAAGCTAATCATTTCACTCAGTGAAGTACAAAAAGGTGTGGAGTTTAGGGCTTGAAGATTTTGGAGTTTTTAGCAGGTAAGTGTTAGAGAAATCCTTTACAGTCTGGGATTTGTAAAATAAAGTTGTTAAATTACTGTCATCTGCATGACAAATGTACTTTATGTGTTTTTTCATAAATACTGGGTAGTTGGGGAGAAATAAATTCAGTTATAGTGTTAAATTATTTTTGAGAAAACTTTTGGTATTTGGTGCCGTAAAGTGTTGAAAGTTAGAAAATCTGGAAAATTTCTCACTAAGTATGTTTCAGTATTTTAGCCATAACATTTTCTGTGGTTTTCCAAATAATATGGTTCATGATTCGGAGTAAACTAGGAATATATGGCTACAATTTGTATGAATACATCAAATTTCAGTTCTGTCTCTAAGAGTCTCAAAAGTTGTCACGAAGTTGAGAACTGGGTGCAGGATGTTGAGAGTTGAGCGAAAATTCGTGTTCCAACTTCGGGAGGAAATATGGACCTGATTTAGATAGATTTTGGTAAAGTTGCCTTCTGAAAAGTTGTAGAGCTTTCTTTTATCTTTCCAACGGTATAAAGTTTGTAAATTTTAGATATCGGAGTCAAAAGTAATGATTGTTATAAGTGGAGATGTTCTAAAGGAAAGGCAGACGATGGAAATGAGACGAAGAAAAAGCAGACGATGGAAATGAGACGAAGGAAAAGCAGACGATAGAAATGAGACGAAGGAAAAGCAGACGATGGAAATGAGACGATAGAAACCTAGACGAAAGCAAGAACTGATTGGAGTCTTTTGGTCATAACTTTGTCTCTAGACCTCCAAATGACCTGATTTTTGAAGCATTGGATTTCTAACACATTTCTTTATCCCTCCAAAAAAATTTATGGTCTTTGGTATTAAATTGGAAACGATTAACTGAATCAAAGTAAGGATACCGATGGAAGGAGTATGAATTGAATATTTTACTGAATGTATCTCAGTATTTTGGTGATATCTTGGTCTATAGGATTTCAATTGAGGTGATTCTTGATTTGTAGTGAATTAGAGTAATAGGGCTACAAATTATATGAAGGAGGTAAATCTTGATACGGTCTCTAAGATGTTCAATTTCTGGATGGAAGTCAGATGTAATACACTGT
>JANJEY010000008.1:47160010-47176719 GCA_024703695.1 Erythroxylum cataractarum
TGTGGAACAATCCATCAACTCCATTCCCACTTTTACAAACAAACTTGGAATTAGCATCTGAGCAGGACGCGGGGGACTTCTTAGTGATTTTGTTGTCCACAATTGAACAAGGTAAAGGGCGAGGCAGAAAAGTTCTCCACCAAAGCAATATTTTGTGAGGGGATTTCTTATGTATGATTTCTGAAGGATCTGTTCTTTCTAGTTTAACAATCCGTCCTTAGGCCCCCTCGGTTCTTAACAACGTAATTAGATAGGTGCTTGTACAGAGAACTGTGCTTTATGTACATTATGATGAAAGATCGCAGTTGGCACATGCAAATAGATGCGAAGTGACATTTGGTTGTTGCATAAGCCGTGACTTGTAAGGTGAGTTTGTATCAACTAACCATCTTTTAGAATTGGAAAATACATGCACATATTTTTCAACAGTAAAGTGAATTTGCTTCAGCTGAGCCATCTTATAGTGTGTATATGTATATTCTTCAATTCTACAAATATGTATATACATGCACATTTTCCAATAGTAAGGAATTTGTTTCAACTATGCTACCTTTAGGGTCAATGGGCTGATCATGGGCTAAAGTGGTCCGTGACCCGACTGAATAGGATAGGTCAACCCGTGGCCTAAGAGCTGAGCAGCCCATGGCCCAACAAACCCTAGACGGATTAGGTCAATTTGACCCATTTTATAATTTTTTAAAATGTTAAAAATAGTCATTTTTATTAAACTGATATCATTTTTTAAATAACGGATGGACCAAAGAATGTCATTTTCTAATAAACTAGTGTCATTTTTGAAATAACAGATGCGTCACGGGTCGGGTTAGGCTGATCACTTTTAACCTGTAGTTTGATCAATTCGGGTTAAAATCGGATAGAGCTCGGTTAAAATTGACATTTATATATATTCTTACATATATTCTTCAATTATATATATATATATATATATAAACATGCAAATTGAAACTCCAACAAGCATAAGATTCAGCAAGAATTATTGTTCATTTCCTTATCTCAGTAATCATAAATGCTCTAGCAATCTTGATAAGTTACAGTGAGTAGCTGAATCCGAAGCCCTCTTTTAGCAAGCTCAGTGATATTCTATAAAGCAGCTGCTTGGTGAAAGTAGAAAATGATCAATGATCTGCATTGACGTTTTATTTTTCTAATTTTGACATTCCTTATGTCAATGAATGCCAACAAGTAGTGATTATTCTACCTCAATCCCAACCCCCCAGAATCAATCTATTTTGTTGGGCCCGGGCCCCGCAAGTCTGAATCTCCGAGGGCGGGCCCCTCGGGCTGCGGCGACGTCGGGCGCTCCATATACTATCGGACCCGATCCCAACATCCATATTTACGAGCTCACCCCCCCTTTCATCCAAATCTCCAGGTATTCGAGCAGGAGATCGGATGAAAAAGCTTCAAGTTTGATTTTGTCGCATTTGTATTTTTGTGTAAATTGAGAATTGATATTGTTTTGGCTTGAATTGCCTTTTGTGTATATAAAGCAGTTATTACGGGATGTATATGAATTCGAGACTTGGATATTGATTTTATGATCATAATTGAGTATGATTATGCTTTATGTTTGTAATTGGATATTGAATGAGGATTTTGTATATGGATTTGAGATATTGAATGTGGTTGGGATTGATTGAGATTTTATATAATCGATTGAGGATTTATGAAGTGTTAGGTTTAGATGTGCGTTCCTGCTGGTGTTATGGATTCCGGACGGGAGGGTCCGATGATGATTTGTGTTGTTGGGTTGTGATATTAGAAGTGTTTTTACCTTTGCAGAAATTTTTGGGCTGTCAAAATACAGCCGTTATGCTGCCGAAATTTCGGTAAAAATCGGGTTTAGATAAGAAATAGAATAAGAAGTTAGTTTGGTAAAGTTGAGATTTTAGTTAAAAAGAAATGAAAAGAAAGAAAGAATGGGAATATGAGATTAAATTATGCGTGAGTAAGAAAAAAAATTATACCAGATTTCAGAATGGTACGTCTTAGGGTTTCCAACGCGATTAGTTTCCTATACTTCATGTTTGCAACGGATGTCGATGTTTGCTCAGGTTAATTAATTCGTTTGCTTTGTATTTGATGCGATTCGCATTCGATTCCGAATTCTGTTCGTTTTCAGTTTCCGCTTTCCGGTTGGGATCCGGTTCCCCGGATCGAGTCCCAACAAAGATATTGTCTCCAATCTTTCTATTCTTTGTAAAAGCCCCTTAATTCCAACTGATTATGAATCCAATACTATTTTGAGTCTGTTAGCTAGTAGTTTATTAATAATCTTGTGGAGAAAATTTGTGCACGATATAGGCTTAAAATATATAAATGGCTAAATTAGAGAACTTATGTACAATATTTGTCCTATTGACCTCCTTAAAAAGAGATCCACTTAAGAAGAATTTGTGGATAATTTCCTTAACCATTGGCCCAATAGCACTCTAGGTCTTTTGATAGAAGTGTCCATTTAATCCATCTAGACTTCATGCCATTCATTTGGAAGACTGCATTCTTTATTTCAATATCTAAGATAGGCCTATTTATATTATTTGTTTCCTCCACAAAAATTTTGCTTATAATGAAATAATATAGTGCTTGTTTGGTGTAAATAGTTTCTTTACTACAACCAATAAGGGCTTTAAAGTACTTAACTACTTCTTATTGTATCTCCCCTATGCTTTAACCCCCCATTTGGTAGAGTAATTGTAGAGATTCTTTTGACATTTTTCATAGCCAATAAAGAATTGAAGAATAATTTTGTATGTATTTTCCCCTCCTTGATCCAATTGACCTTAGCTCTTTTTTTTAATGATAGATCATGGTTATTTAAATTATGAAGATATTCTTCCAAATGTTGTTTTTCTTTACTCAAGAGCTTAGGATCACTAGGATTAACAACTAATAGCTTCTGGATTAAGGATAACTTCCTTTTTGCCTTATCAATAATCTCTTTAGTACTTGAGCCCCTCTTAGAATTAACTTTCTTCATCTCCTTTTTATCTGACTAAGCTTTTGAACACTTATATATTGATTAGTGTCACTAATCTAAAGATCTAATCCTTTACCAGCTACCTCCTAAAAACCTTCCATTTGAACAAGGAAGTCGTTAAATCTAAAATGGGATTTTATGTGATTTTTGAATAATCCCTCCATGTTTACAGGGTATGGTTTGAGAATAAAGGGTCCACGAAAATGACTTAACTCTTTGGGAAATGTGTCAACCAGTCAAGATTGGCTCTTTGCTTGTCCAATTTTTTCTGATGAACCAATTAGTCTCCTACTTATTTCTCCTTATAAAGTTGTGGCCTTCAAACTTTAGATTAACAAACTTCATATATTCAACCCAATCTAGGTAATTAGAACTATAATTTCTTAGGTTGCATTTACCATTAGTCTCAAACCTATACAAAGTAGAATTGAGTTTACCATATACCATCCAAGGGCAAGACCAAAACATCTTTTTCAAATTTTAGGTTATTCCAAAGACCATTTCTCTAAAAGATAGTGTTGAATTCATACATAAAGGAGATCTAGATAGATACATCACTTTCTATATATCCCCAACCATTGTTCCCTTTGTATTTCAGACATGGAATCTAATGAACACCTGTTTTTTCATTGCACCTACTTAAAATCTGTTTGGACCCAATGCCTAACCCACTTCCAAATCAACATTCCCAATCACTCTAGCCTTCCCTCTATCCTAGCTTGATTTCACCAACCTTCTCAACAGAGTTCCATCTTCCCTATCCTTTTATCCACTACGGTCTACCACATTTGGATCAAAAGGAACTCTAGAGCTTTCAAGGATGTAGCTATCGAGATAGAGAGTTTAAGAACCAGGATAATCTTCCAAGTTCTGGAGCTTCTCAGTCTAAACACTTCGAGAGGTAATTAAATCTTTTTATGTACTAACATTGTCATGCAGGTTGCTGTTCCACAAGGGAGAAAACTACAAATTCTTTAAATGCACTACACTACTAGTTCACGAGCACAACAAAATTTCATCTATGATCCAGTCCTATTGCCTTAAGGCAGGTGAGTCTATAGAGGGAAATCTCCTACGGATGATATAGCTTGGAAGGTATGTGACTAAAGATATTCCTAACAGTGGACAAGGCAAACAGTAGAACTTCCTCACATTCTACTTCTTTAGTTCTGGTGATTGTAGCTTAAGTATTTTAAGTTTGGATTATGTTTTTTGGTCTTTTTGAGTTGCTATCTTGTTGTTGGTGCACTTGCTGTCTTGGGTTGTAAAAACCAGCTTTCTACAACTTCTTGGAGGGAAGTTTGTGGAGGAGAATAGTGGGTCATGTTTTCACAAGATTGAGCTAGGTTCCTTATGATTTTGTCCTGACTTGTTCATTTGGTAGGTGTGGGATTTCTGTTTAGCAAATCCCTTGTTATGTACATAACCTCTTCTTATTCTTTATATATAAATTTTACTGAATTATTAAAAAAATTATCATCATTTAATGTTATATACTTTTGTTAATATAATTTGATGATATTTATATAATTTTATTTTATACATAAAGTGTCCTACATTTTGAATTAATAATATTTCTCTATGATTTAATTTGATAATAATAACCAAATAATTCATAACCATGATTGCTTATGATCACATGTTTTTTGTTATTTAATATGATCTCAAATTATATACAAAATGCCATAACTGCTCAATATTATGGATTATGTAAAAATTTGAATAATGTTTGGCAATGTTTTTACACATTCGTAGTTAAAAGACTTTATTTATGAAACTAAGAAAATGTGGTTAAAAATATTTTATAAGTGTAGAATATAACTTTACAAAAAAGGGGTAGTTAAGACTATATATTTATGAATACATAAAATGTAGCTAAAATTGTTAACCTTATTTTTGGTTGCCAATCATCTAGCACCAAATATTTTCGTGCTAATTTCGACTTATACTCAATATTTGGTTACGTATTTTTAAAATTTTATTTATAAAAATCATTGCTTAGCCAATACATTTTGTCTACAATTTTTAAAAACATCGCTTATAATTTTTTGCTATAGGGAATCAATAATGCTTCATGCAATGAAATGAAAACATTACAAATAATTTTAGGTAATGTTTTAGAACAAATTGGATACATTTTTGTTGTAGCCTATTTTCTAGTTATGGTAATATAAATGGTAAACAATGGTTGGCTTCTTTGTTGATGAGAGGTTGGCCTATCCAATTATAAATACTTTAGCATAGGTAAAATGGAAGAAATTGGGTCTATAAAAAGCATTAATTAATGAGCAAGACTTATATGTTTTCATCTATTAAAAAGATTATAGAGCCTAGACCATATCACATTAATAATAAGATTATATTTATATAAGAATAGAACATATGTTATAATTGAGGCAATTGAGACTAAGGTAAGTTCTTATTTATAGATCAATATTCACAATATTTCATTAAAGAAAAAAGGATATTGAAGAATATATACAGAAACAAAGATAAGCCATGAACTTCCTAAATCAATTCCATAATGAGGCTAAACGAAAATGATGAAATGATATAGGATCTTGTTTCAATCTTATTCTAATAGAAATTGACCTTAAAATACCAGGGGAGAAAACAAAACCTCTAGGTAAATAATATACATTGTGAATAAAATTATAATGAGATCATAATTATGATATTTATATTACATTTATATATTATTCTTAAATTTTCCCTGTTATTTTTCTATTAATAATGGATAATATTAGAGTGTAAAAAGACTTGTATACATTATGTTTCTTCTTTATTATCTTCAGTTTCAGAAAGCCACCTATCCTAAAAATTTGAATCTAGCTTTTATTATAAAAGAAGTTCTGTGTGATGACAATAATGTGTAGAACTGAAGGAGAGGGTTGTGACAGCCAACTCCTATGCAAGCATCTCATACCCATCATGTAATTCCCATCCATGCTACAACGACACCTAATAATTGCCTTCTCACGTTCTCACCAAGCAAGCTGCCTTCTCACATCTCACTCACCCAGTCAGCTACCTTCTCATAGTCACGCCAACAGTTCACGCATATGCAACGTGAATTTTATGGAAAATAAAGAAGAAGTGGAACCATAGTAGTTGGAAAATGTCAAATTGACAGCAGCGGATGAAGAAAATGCTAGTAGCCCAAAATGCAAACAATAGGCAAAGAAAACATAGACGTAAACTAATTATTAACAAATGCAGATGTAGTAGGGAAGAGAACTATGGTTTTATGTGTTGGTTTTAAGCACATAAAAGGCTTCCTAATGCCGGTTTGGAGGCAGCATCAATGTCGATGACCCGGTTAAGCATTCCTTTCATTGTTTTGTTTTTCTTTATATACATTTTTTATGTTATATGCATTTATTGTTTGGGTATTATAAAAATATGATTTTAATCCATTCATGATCATTTTATTACAAACTCATTGCTAGAATATTTAATATAATTCGTAATTGTTATGTTAAATTTCATTTGCTGTGATTAATGGTTTGTAATCATTAGGGATAACATAACCTAAATTAAATGACGCATCATATGTAGTTATAGCCTTGATTAATCGATTTTCCTAATTCATAATGCTACTACCCAATTGAATCTAGAGATCGTATTCTAAGTTATTTGGTGGTTAGGTTCAATTAATGATCGTATCTTAATTAAACATTACCTAAGGGAAAACTCTAGTTAATTATTAACCCACGATCAATAGTTTCTAGGAAATATTTGAGAATAACAAATCAATGAAATATATTTAATTAAGGTATAGGCAGAGACTGAACCTAAAGAATCAGATTTTTACCGAATTCCCCGCTTTCATCATTTTTTCATTTTTTATTTGCTTAAGTTTGTTAGTTTAGCTTTATTTTATTTTTTATTTTTAAAACTAAACCCCCAAACGTAAACATCGATTAATATCATTTTGAAATCTTTACACACACTCTATATAAGATCGACCTAGACTCACCATTGCTATAGTAGTAGTCTAGTTTATATTGTGTAGTGTTACAATGCGCCACCAATGGATCAGACCACCTTAATTTTAGCCTCCTTGCGAACAACCATAGATGAGAATTATATAGGAGAACTAGATCACCCTTTCAAAATATTGTTTTTCCTCCCTTGTATATTCTTACATTTTCATATGTGGATATTTGTAATTCATCTAACTCATTTAACTGTAGAATTCTCTTGTGACCTACATTTTTTTAATCAAATTTAGTAATCTTCGTGCCTAATATGCTTTATGCTCTAACTCAATAACTAGGAGACAAGCTTTTTCAGAAAACCAATATCTATTGTATCATTCATGTGTTTTATAGAAACCTTTCAAATAGAAACATCCATTATCCACTAGTTCGATGGTGATAAGGAGTTGTAATTTTATGCATGACACCGTATTTATGTATTACTATATCAAATTGTGAATTATATGATTGTGTTCCCTATCACTAATTATTGTTCTAGGTGTGGCAAATATAGTAAATATATCATAATAACTCTAAATTTGTTAGTTAGTGGATTTATGGCTTTTACCCATTTTGATTTATAAATTAGTTCCATTAAAATGTATTTATTCTTGATGACCTATTAATGGATCCAAGAAATTAAACCCCTATATAAAATTCATCCACAAAATAAAATTTTAGTAAAAGGCATTTTATGTTTTTAGAAGATATTACCTAATCTTTAACATGTATAATAATATTTCATATACTTATGAGCATCTCTAAACATACTAACTAATAAAAACCTGCTTACAAGATCTTTTATGCAACTTCATTTGCACCAAAATGGCCTCCAACTACACTTGAGTGATGATATTATGTTATAGACTCCATCTTTTCCTTTGGTACACATCGTTTTATAACTTGATATGCATATATTCTTAATAGAAATGAGTCTTATATATGTAAAATTTTAAATAAAAAAGAATTTATTCTTTTACTAATGTGAAGGAGTGTTAAAGAGAATTTTTGTCACTAATTAGTTAGCGTTTTCTATAAACTAAGGGACCAAATACCTATGTGAAGCTTAATTTCTCCTTTAAAAAGTTATCATATATATCTTCTTCATCTAACTCCTCCAAATTTGGATTTTCTAAATATGATAGGCGACATGCTCTTGATCCTTTACTCCCTTTTTGTCTCTAATCTCCAAATCAAATTAATGCAATAATAAATCCATATAATCAATTTGGGTTTTGCATCATTTTTACAAAGAAGGTACCTTAATGATGAGTTAACCAGGGAACAATGATTTTAGAAAAAAATAAGATATGATTTGAATTTATCATATAAGAACACTACTACTGTCAATTCTTTCTTAATGGTTGTGTAATTTTATAAGCATTAGTTAGATTTTTACCAGCATAATATATCAAGTTAAAATGCTTGCTATTTGTCTTGTAAGTACTACTTTCATAATATTACCATTTACATTATACATAAGCTCAAGAATAAGATTCTAATATAGTGAACAATGATAAGAGCATTGATTAGCTTTCTCTTCAATATTGTGAATACCTCTAAAGTGGTTGTATAAAAATTAAAGGAAACATCTTTATAAAGTAAGTTGGTTGAGGTTTGATCTATTTTTGAAAAGTCCTTTATAACCTGTTTATAAAATCTTGTTGGACTGAAAACAAAAGCATACAAGATTTAGCTAAAATGATAGATTTCAAAACTTTTTTCGAAATCAAAACATAGCGAAAGTATAATAACCAAATCAACATACTAATCTATACATGATACGATATAAGTAAAATAATTAACATAAGAAAAAGATGGAAATTATTTCGAATCCTTGATATAGCTTTGACTCCTCACTTTTGTATCCTCTTCTTGTCAATGTGTCCTCTCCTCATTAATATATCCTCGACGAATCCAATCTATCACTTGTTCTTCTTAAATAACTTGGATAACAAGATCCTTTGGTGGGAAAGGAGAAGAAATATTTTTGAGGAGATTTTCCTTAGATGAAAGAAGCCAAAAATGAGACTCTTCTTATTCAAGTTTCGGCTAGCACATTCAAGAGAGGAGAGAGCGAGTAAAAAATGCAACAACAACTCTTCACCCTCTCTTAATTTCGGTTATAGTGAAAGAAAGAAGTGAAGTGCATCTAATGCATCACTTCATTCTTTAATCAAATATAAAGAAGCCAATAAATGAGACCCTCTCATTTGTTTAAGATGGCTATATGAAAAGACCAATAACCTAAATGAGACCCTCTCATTTTTTGTTATGAGATGAAAGAAGGAGATAGTACATCAAATGCTCCTCCTCCTTTTTTAATCAAATAAATGCTAAAGGGTTACATTACATACCATCATTAAAAGACAACCATTAAACCATTTAATGATAAAATCATTACTCCATTCAATGATGATAAAGTAAAATAAAAACCATCTTAACTTTAGCAATTCAATGCTAAATGTGCCAAATGTGCAGCTGCATATTTAGCTATAAAAACTGAAATATGCCCTCCTTTTTTTAATAACTTTGTTTCAATTTAATTAATCTAATTAGTCAAATTAATCCAAAGTCATGGTCAATATTAAATGTTCATTTGGGCTTATAATTAAAAATTAATTATAGTAAGCCCAACATTCAATCATAGGCTTAAAAACCTCTATTTATATTTCTTACTTTACTTGATAACCTTTCTAAAAGCCAAATGAAGAATCTAATTGGATTTGTATAATTTAAGCTCCAATAAACCTGAAATTAATTTAATCTCATTAGAATGAATTCCATCTCATTAACCAAATGTCATTCTACTAAAGATAATTGGTTGAACTTTTGAATTACTAAATATTATAAGAATAATTGTTTCAAATAAGATGTCCAATTGCAAACTTTGTTATGAACTATATTATAGCCATGCGCACAATAAAGGGTGAAATTATCATTTTGCCGTTATGTTGGTTTTTCCTTTTAGATCTCCCATTTTACTCTATATGGTGATTAATACACAAGATCTCATCTTAGTGTTAAGACATGATAGGTAGCTAGTCCATCAAATTACTGGCGCTAGTTTAATCACCAATCTCTGTATAACATCTATAAATGATGATATCACCATAAACTCTTTATTTGAGTGAGTGTTCCTTGATACATGTTTTCAATTAATAATTCTAACATACAGACACTGGATTGATACTATGTAAAAATCCATTATGATCATATCAAGAATTATAATGAAACATATAAAAGTTCACCACTCATCAAGATTGTGGTTCGTAATAAAAGAATGCTAAGGTGTATATTTTAAGATTAAAGTAATAGTCTACTTTATTCTTTAAGAACATACTTGATTCCGGATTCATTTAACAGTGTTATTATCGATAGTCAACTACTATAATAATATGAAACTCATTATTTCCTTGAAGTAAACCCTTTTACTTATGTGGAGATAAATTGTAACACTATTGTCTAAATCATATCAAGCTACCAACTTGTTATTCAACTGTGAATGAACTAATTTAGATTCTAATAATATACATGTTTCCCATATATCTCAATTTATATGTATATTACTTACAAAAGAATCTTGATACCTTATGACTAGATATATAATACTCATACAAATAATACCAAATGCTTTTGTTTTGTTAATAATAAATATTTTCATTACAAAAACAACTGAAAGAAGATTAGGTTATATGTAAAGATATTTTCTTTCTAGGGCACTATGTTTACATAACTCCATTAATCTCCCACTTGTCCTAAAGCAAGTTTGATATATCCCTCATTCCCATCCCTGCTAAGTGACCCTCAAAATGCTTTTGAGATTGCGTCTTCGTAAATGGATCACCAAGGTTTTGCTCTGTAGGAATCTTAACCACATTCACCTCATCACGTTGTATTATCTCCCTTATGAGATGATACTTTCTCTCGATTCGTTTAGTAGCTTTATGGTTTTAAGGTTTTCTAGAATTAGCATTACCCTACTATTATCATAATAAAGTGTAATGACCTTTTTTGCCTCAGAAACTACCTCCAAATCATTCAGGAACATACAGAGCTAGGCTGTTTCTTTTACTGCTTTAGAAGAAGCAACATACTTAGCCTTTATAGTCGAATCAACAACATAAGATTGCTTGATACTCCTCTAAACTATGGCTCCACCTTTTAAAACAAATATAGAACCAAAGGTTGATTTTCTTTATTCAACATCTGATTAGAAATCAGAATCTGTATATCCTATTAGAATAAGGTTACTTTTAGAGTAAACAAGCATTAAGTTCTTCATCCTACAAAGATACTGCAGTATGCACTTAACTGTAGTCTAATGCTCCATTCCTGGATTGGACTGAAATCTACTTCCCAGTCCCATTGAGTAACAGATATCTAGTTTAGTGCAAAGCATAGTATACATTAAACTTCCAACTGCTAAAGCATATGGAATGTTATGCATGCATTTGACTTCCTTTTGGGATTAGGTGCTTACTCCTTTGAAAGTTTGATTCCATGTCTAGTAGGTGTGAAACCCCTCTTGGAATCTTACATGGAAAACTTATTGAGCATGTTCTCATTATAGGTTATTTGAGATAAGGCTATTAGTTTGTTCTTACAATTCCTTATAAGCTTGGTCCTTAAAACATAGCTAGCCTCTCCTAAATCCTTTATTGAGAACTGTTCGTTAAGCCATCCTTTAATCATAGATAAACATTCCTACACCATTCCCAATGAGCAGAATGTCATTGACATATAGGATTAGAAAATAACCTTGCCTTCTTGTATCCTTTTATATATACAAGGTTCATCTAGGTTTTTTATGAACCTATAGGTTTTGATAGACTTATCAAACGTAATGTTCCAAGACCTAGATGCTTGCTTAAGTCCATAAATGAACCTCTGCAATTTGCATAGCTTATGCTCATTACTTGGCTCAATGAATCCTTCTAGTTGGGCCATATAAATGGTCTCCTAAAGATCCCCATTAAGAAATGTGGTCTTGACGTTCGTTTTCCATATTTCATATTCAAAATAGGCTGCTATGGCTAAAAGAATTTTCATAGACTTAAGCATGATAACTGCAGAAAATATGTCCTCATAGTCTTTAACCTCTTTTTAAGTATAGCCTTTAACTACCAATCTAGCTTTAAAAAGTCTCTACCTTTCCATTAGATCTTATTTTCCTTTGTAGATCCATTTACACCGTATGGCTTTTACATCTGATGGTAGGTCTACAAGGATCCAGACTTCATTGGTGTACATGGAATCTATTTTTGATTCCATCGCCTTAAGCCATTTTTCTGCATCAACAACATATTAGCCTATCTATAAGTAATGGGATCCATTTCTTCTTAGTCCAAGATGGCAATTATGCCTTATCCTAGACCTAGGTACTTGTCTAGTTATCTTACAACCCTCTCACTTCGTCTAGGCACTACTTGATGTTCAGGCTACTCTTCTGATTCAACACTTGAATCCTTTTCGACATTTTATTTTACTATATCCAAATTAAATTTTTATTTGGATGAAATAGCTAACTCTTTTGATATTACTTCACTTATTCCTTTATGATTTCACACAAATCTTCGTCTAAGAAGGTCACATTTATTGACATAAATACCTTCCTGTCTTAGGAAATGTAAAAATAGTACCCTTGTGTACCTGTAGGATATCCTAAAAACAAATATACTTCTAACCTTGGTTCCATCTTTGTGGACTCAAGCCCTGTGTAGCCCCAAGTCTTTAAGTGTCGCAATGAAGGAACTCGACTAGTCCATAACTCCCTAGGTATTTTAGGCACCGATTTGGATGGAGCAAAGTTAAGAAGATAAGTAGTCGTTTGTATGGCATATCTCCAGAATGATTTTGGAAGGCTAGCGTAAGACATCATTGATCTTATCATTTTCAATATAGTCTTATTCCTCCTCTCTGCTACACCATTCTTTTAAGGCATTTGAGAAGCTGACAAGTTGGAAACAATTCTATTGCAATTAAAAATTGTTGGAACTCTCCAGATAAGTACTCACAACCTCGATTTGATTGAAGTTGTTTTAATGACTTGCCTAGCTACTTTTCAGCTTCAGCTTTGAATTCTTTGAACTTTTCAAAAGACTCACTCTTTTTATGCATCAAATACAAATAGCCATGTCTAGATTAATCATCTATAAAGGTTATGAAGTATTCATAACCTCCTCTATCTTGTATGTTCATAGGCCCACACACATCAGTATGTACTAGGTCTAATGTGGATTCAAATATATTTCTTTTGGAAGGAAATAAGGCTTTGGTCATTTTTCCTTTAATATAAGATTCACAGGTGGGTAATAGATCATTATCCAAGCCTATAAGGATCCCATCCTTCACCAACCTATCAAGTCTTTTTTGATTGATATGACCCATTCTTAAGTACTACATATATTTTGAATTAATGCTAGAATCATTGAATTGTCTTGGTTTTATTAATTATGTGGTGTTTAGTGAACCTATCATAGGTTTAAAAAAAACAATCCCTATTTAATTATCACATTACAAATAAAATCTTTATTCTCATATATTGAAACAACATTTTCAAAATATAAGTAATAACTAGATTTTATTAGACAAAAAACATAAATGATTTTCCTTACAATCATTAGGATGTAATATACATCCTCCAAATATAAACTATGACCATTAAGAAAGTCTAAGAAAATAACTCCCACTGATTCTGTTGAAACATAGGATCCATTTGCTCTCTTAGAAATTGGCCTTTATATAGTCTTTTCCTTTGTTGAGACCCCTACAAAGAATTGCAAACATGGTTAGTGGCTTCTGAATCTAATATCCAAGAATCAAATGAATTTGCCACATTTCCAATTCGTAACAAACTTAGGACCCTTTACTTTGTTTGCTTTTGAGGGAATCAAGGTAGACCGCACAGTTTCTTTTATAGTGACCCTGCTCACTACATTGGAAACACTTTCCCTTAGTGTCCACTTTGGCTTTATTTTTCATGGGTTGGACCTTGAACCATGTTTGGGCCTTCATTTTCATTAGACCCTTCTTATTTTGCTTGCCCTTACCCTTGGGCTTAGAAGAAGATCCTACATTTTCTCGGGCCCACTAGTCTTGATATTTAATATCTCTTCTGTACTCTGGAGGGTATTCATCAACTTACTCAAGGTGTAATCCTTGATATTGAACTTATAGTCTAACTTAAATGGCTAAAAAGAAGAGTTTAAGCTATTGATGATCATAATCATTTGCGTTTCCACATCCAAATCTGCCCTAAGTATCTCAACCTTAGTAACTACAGAGATTACCTTAAGCATATAATCCCATACTGGTTCACCAGGTTTTTGTCTAAGATTATGAAAGGTTTAGATAGCTTTCACTCTTGCAGACTTAGTCCTTATACAAAACATCTCATGTAGGTGATGGACCATTATACTAGCAGTTTTTGTATAAGCAATTTAAATTTGCAACATGCCATTGACAGAAGCTAGAATATAACACTTTGTACTCTTGTAAACATTCTGCCAATACTCATATTATTGGACTAGCTCAGGAATTTAATCTCCCCTTGGAGGTACAGTCTCATTTTCAGTTAATACCCATGAAATATGTTCATATTGAAGAATAATGTTAAGGTTACGTCTCCATTCATTAAAATTTTCTCCATTTTCTAATTTGTTATTTTTCAAGAGCAAAGTGAGTGGATTCATTTTGTGGTTGATTATGTCTTAAAATATAAATTATTAAAACATGAGCATACTAGTCAAAAATATTGACACTTTGTGTAAAATCATCATACATGTATGCATGATGATAGATTTAACAAAACTTTAAAAAATTAAATCTTTATAGGACGATTATTTTTCTTATCTATAACGAACTAAGTGATGGTGGGTCATCTTATCCATTAAAAGAAAAACTGGGACCCTCCCACTTAAAAAATTACCAAGCATCTTTATGCCTAACTTTTTAAGAAGCGCCATGATTTGATCCATTATTTTACCAACAAAGCCAAGGTGGGCAGTTTATTGACAAAATATGTTGAGTGTGTAACCATTTGATTCATCCACCAAAGGTACTTGCAAACCATGCCGCGATGGGAGGTCACATTTAATTTGCGACTAATGAGTGGACTCAAAGGAGACCCAAACCATGCAAGATCTAGGATTCATGCCCTCTGATGTGGAGTAACACTTTACCACATGCAAATGGGCCATCATATGGAGACTGTAGACTCTCATAAGAGCATCCTCTTTCACTCAATCTTTTTGGTCTTTAAGTTTTAATAAATACCATCTTGTCTAGAAGTGATTTATTATCCATCCTATATTGTGTCATTATATATCTCATACAAAATGAATGCATGGCAAAGCCTAGGGTTTTCAATTTTCTAAATGGAATACAATCACATAATATCACATATTATTTGCATCCATTTATCCATTCATCTCATAAACTAATAGGCCACTTTTGATTGTCCATCTTAGAACATAAATAAAATTACAAGGCTTTTAGGCCAAAAAATTTCTTCTTGGATTTTGATCTGTTGCTTCGAACTCTTCATCCACATGACGCGACCCATTCAGTAAAAAGTGTGTAATTGCATTATCATAAAACCAAACTTTGTCCCTTTGAAAAAAAATTTTAGCACTTGTTTTTGGTAAATTCGAATCTCAAAAAATTTAAGCACTTATTTTGTAAAAACCAAAACTTTGGTACAATAAAAAATTAGTAATTTTGTTTTTATAAAACTAAAAGTTTGCCAATACACCAAAAATTCCAATATTTTTGTTTTCATAAAACTGAAACTTTGTTATAACAAAAATTCCAGTGTTTTGGTTCTTATAAAACAGAAACTTTGCCAATACACCAAAGGATACAACGAAACGATTACCTAGTCTTTTATTTGATCCATGGTTGCTCCATCTTCAATATTATAGAAATTTGTACATTACAAAATCAAAGAAAACAAAAAATGAAGCCAAGGAGGACATATGACGATGATAGGCCATCCTCTTTGTTACAAAAAAAAGGAAGAAAACTTACAAGGTAAAACGATATTATATGGATAACCAAAAGAGCAAAACATACACCATATATATTTCTATTACATAAAAACATGAAGCATACAAAATTTAATTTCCAACCTATGCATCACATATTGGAACTGAAATCATGCATAATAAAATGCCTCTGATACCAATTGTTAAATCAAAAACAGAAGTATGCGAGATTTGGCTAAAATGGTAGCGTTCAAAACTTTTTTCGAAATCAGAATGCTGTGAAAGTATAATAACCAAATCAACATACCAAGATATACCTGATACGGTATAAGGAAAATAATTAACATAAGAACAAGATGGAAATTATACCAACTCCTTGCTACAGCTTTGAGTCCTTGCTTTTGTATCCTCTCCTTATCAATGTATCATCTCCTCACTATTGTATCCTCGACCAATGCAATCTACCAGTTGTTCTTCTTGGATAACTTGGTTAACAAGATCCTTTGGTGTGAAAGGAGTAGAAATATTTTTGAGGAGATTTTCCTTAGATGAAAGAAGAAAAAAATCAGGCTTTTCTCATTCAAGTTTCGGCTAGCACATGCAAGAGAGAAAAGAGTGAGTCAAAAATGCAACAACAACTCTCCACCCTCTCTCAATTTCGGTAATAGATGAAAGAAAGAAGTGAAGTGCATCCAATGCATCACTTCATTCTTTAATCAAACATAAAGAAGCCAATAAATG
>JANJEY010000008.1:47281686-47296221 GCA_024703695.1 Erythroxylum cataractarum
TCACTGAAAATAAACTAATTACAAACAAATATATACAAAACACTAATTAAAATTACAAACAAAAACTAAAACACTGCGTTAGGAGGATTTATAGCATGGATTGATCGAATTATAAGTATTAAATGGAGAAATTAAGATTAAGTTAGGATATAGTATGGTGTGAGTTAAATTGAAGAATTAAGAATGCATAAGGAGCATTCTTAGAAGACCACTTAAGTCTAAAGGTTATAAGGCTTATATTGGGGGGAAAAAGGGACATTTGATGATTATTAAGAGTGTAGAAGAAGAATAAAAAGATTGATGGCTTGTTGAAGAAGAGAGAGTAAACGAAGAGAAGAAGAGAACGAAGAGGAAAAAAGAAGAGAAAAGCTACAGTTTGGAGATTCTTAAAGAGTTTGAAGATTTTGAAGCTTCAACAAGTAAGTTATGCATTAAATTTCATGAGTTTGGTTAAATGAAACTTAAATAAAGTTGAATATGGGTAGAAAGTTGTTGATGAATGATATAGGCAAGTGTTCTCTTTTAGGGTTTAATGATCAAAGATAGATTATGATGTATTTGTAAATGATATTGGGTTGAAATGAAGTTGAAAATAAAGTGAAAGAGATGGTTAAGGGTTAAGATGGGTTATATGTGAAAGATGGGAAGTAAAAAGATGAAGAATGTTGAAAAAATGTTCTCGAAGTGGGTTTCAGGACAAATTCGTCGTGGCGAAACCTAGACTTTCCAGCACAAAACATGCTTTAGTATTTTAGGCATAACTTTTTGTGTAGTTATCCAGATGGAGTGACTTTTGATTTGGAGTAAACTAGAGACATAGGTCTACAAGTTGTCTAATGATGGAGTTTTAATTAAGTTTCTAAGGATCTCAATTTTTGAATGAAAGTTGAACATAGAATGTTTTGTTAGTATAGAAAGAGCCTGAAAATGATTGGGGCATAACTTTTAGAGTATTAAACCAAATTGAATGATTTTGGTGTCATTAGAAACTTAAGACAATGAGGACAATTTTCTAAAAGGAAGTGTTATCAAATTTCTTCATTTACCTTATCAAAATGATCACGAAAAATTGACCCGAAGGTTGGAACTTTTGTAAGAGTTTGAGTATTTAGAATTTATCTTAGTAAATATGAAATATATGGGTCCTCAAATTGTATTCCTATTGAATGGGAATTTTTGTCTTTGATAAAGGGAATCAAGGAAATCTAGAAGAGGATCAAGAGAGGTAAGAAGAGTAAGAGGAAAGACATTTTTAAGACAATTTCATAAGCAAGGATTTCAAGGTGGGTTACGGTTTTATAATTAAGTAATAGGCCATTAATGCTTTGTTTCAAATGATGGAAATAAATGATTCCAACTATTTCATGAACATACATTATAACTCTTTGAATGCTTTAAGCAAGTGTTATGTGTTTAGTATGAGCATATTGTATTGATGAATTATGAAAAGCATATGTACATGATTTTTGAAAAGATTCTATGTTTGAAAATCAATTTCTAAAAATGTGCCATTTTAGGCAACAAGTTTACAAGTTATGAGATACATGTTATGTAGGTTTGGTTTAGTCCATTTTGTATGTCAAGTGCACTTAGACTAAAGGCTTCTCCTGCCTGCCCGATAGTGGCATGAAGTTCCTTCATAGACTCCCTCATGTTTACGACTACATAAAATCACTATGTGAGATTGTGTTAGTTTGTTCTGTTCACAAATAGACAGGACCATTATATAGGAATGTGTTAGTTCATTCTATTTATTGACCTTCCAGACATATGTTGACAAGATTGATGCATACTTGTTTTGCACTTTTGTGAATTTGGTTGAGAAATTGAGATATATGTGTTCGTGATTAAATGAGACTTTTTGTTACAATAGAAATAAGTATTTCAATGGTTTTTGCTTATTACTAGTTATAAAATTGTTACCTACGAGCTTTAAGCTCACCCTTATTCTTTTTCCCTTATTCAGGTGATGAGCAAGAGATTGAGTAGGTCAAGAGTTACGACATCACTCCGAATTGGCATACTTTTGTAATTTTAAGTTAGATTTTTGGGAATTTAAGGCTTTAGCTGTATTTCAAGTATATTTTTTATTTTTGGATTATGAAGCAAATGATGTATTTGTGACTTGAAATGCTTTTAAAGCCTTGTAAAACTCTTACTTTTGATATTAATGAAATATGTGTTTGGGTTTGTCTATGATTTTTCTTGTTTTCACAAAGTATCCGATTATGGAAATGAGATTAAGATTTTGAGAACTTGTTTAGGGTTAGGTTCTTATCCATTTTGTTTTTGGGTTGAATTGATGAAGGTGGTTGAAGGTTTTTAAGTTGGCATTTAGTGACATAGGAAATTTTGGGTTATGGGTTTTGCTACAGGGGTTTTCTATTATGCTTTTCTCATAGTCGAAGGGTCATTGAAGTTCTCTCCCATATGTTCACCACGACAAAACCACAATTCGCCACGACGAAGCCCACCTTTGCTTCCCAAGGATTTTTCTTTTATTCCAAATTTTAAGCCTTCCTCAACGCTCAAGCTTCATAATCCCATATCCAATGTTGAGCTCCGAAAACAGGGTTCATCATATTGTGATATAAGAGAGACTAGGTTTAGGACTAGGTGTAGGACTAGGTTTAGGAATACCCTAGGCATAAAATGGGTAGTTTAAGGCATGAAATGAATGTGCATTGTTTTAAATGAATAACTTGCATTGTTTTAAATTAATTCATATAATTTGAATTTTTTTATACGATTTGAAGTGTTTTATATTCAAGGGGTGAATATGTCGCCTCGAAAGAGAACTCGAGGAGCTATAACTCGATCTCACTCTCGCCAAGAGAGGACAAATGAATCCTATGTCTCGGAAGATGTAGAGACACATTCTGATTCAAATTCTGAGGCACCTAATATGCAACAGGAAGTGCCTCCACTGCCTCCACCGATGCCTCAAGCAAACCCCATGGATCCTCGGTTCTTTCAAGCCTTTGTTTAGGATTTCTCATATGCTATAGGTCAAGGGTTACAAGTACCGATGCAAGTTTCAATAGAAAGGAGTGGACAGTATGATAAGTTTCATAAGTATGGAGCTATAGATTTTAATGATACGACGAATTCGAAAGAGGCTAAAGCATGGTTGAAAAGGACTGAGAGAGTCTTGTTTTAGATGAAGTGCTCCAATGAAGAGAAGCTGGATTATGCAGTTAGCTTGTTGCAAGAGGATACACTTCATTGGTGGGAATCAGTGTCCCACAGTCAGGTCATACTACCGATACTGACATAAAGAGAGTTTTTGGAAAATTTCAGGAGGAAGTACTTATCGAGGGTTTATGTACAGGAGAAGGCCAGGGATTTTTTAAATCTCACATAGAGAGACATGAGGTGAGTGAGTATGAGTTGAAGTTCACACAGCTTTCCAAATATGCGACCAACATTGTGGCGAATGAGGAAGATAAATGCCGCAAGTATGAGGGAGGGCTTTATTTAGGGATCAAGGAGAAAGTCTTGATCCACAATTTCTGTGGCTACTAGCAACTAGTAGATGCTGCACTTCAAGCGGAGAAACTGGAGAATATCCAGTATGAAGTAAATAAGAAGAGGAAGAATAGGGAGCAGTCTTCTAATAAGGGGATAAGTGCTTCAATTCCTGAGAGGTATATGAAGAGCTTCCTCACACAGAGTGAGGTGGGGAGTAATTCCCCTAGTAAGAATAAGCAATTAAAGACAATTTCTATGCAAGCCTCAATTATAGGAGGAGCAAGTAAACAAACCCTCAATGTGAGCATTGTGGGAAGTTTCATAAAGGAGAGTGCTTTAAGATACTTAGAGCGTGTTTTCAATGTAGGGAGAAGGGACATATGATTAAAGACTGTCCCTAGGAACCAAGATAAGAGGGGTCACAGTTGCAAGTCCCAGGGAGAGCAGAAACAATAGCAACCAGGCCAGTCAGTAAGGTGGGCAGCTTTGGAGCTAGAAGGAAGGTTATTCCTCCAGGAAGGCCAAGGTGTCAAGCACAAGCAAGGTTGTTTGCCATGACAAGGGAGGAAGCTGCAGCCGTACCTGAAGTTGTTACAGGTATAGCTCAGTAACTTAATTCTGAAGTATATGTTTTGAATGATTCTGGCTCTATGCATTCATTTGTTTTTACAAGTATGATTTTGCATGGTGTGAATTCAGTGCCTTTGAATAGTCCTTTTCTTGTTAGTACACCTCTAGAGAGGAATATGGTAATCAGTTAAGTATACAAAAGTTGTGAGCTCTTCATTGATGGTACTAGACTGGTGGCGGACTTACTACCTCTAGACCTAAAAGGCTTAGATGTTATACTTGGAATGGATGTTATAGAGAAATATCATGCAAACTTGGATTGTGGCCTTAAGAAGGTAGAATTTGATTTGGGCAATAGTGAGAAGGTAATTTTCAGGAGGGACAGGAAAATACCATCACCAAGAATTATTTCGACTTTACTAGTGAAGAAAGGGTGTGAAGCCTTCTTGGCGCATGTTGTGGATGCTAAGGTAAATGAAGGGAGGTTAGAGGATTTTTCAGTTGTAAAGGAATTTCCTGATGTGTTCCCAGAGGACTTATCTAGCTTGCCACTAGCGAGGAAAATCAAGTTTGCTATTGACTTGATTCCCAGTACCGCGCCTATTTCGATACCATCTTATAGAATGGCTTTGGCTAAGCTGAAGGAGCTTAAGGAACAGTTAGAGGAACTATTAGAGAAGAGGTATTGTTGGAACCCCACCCTGGAGAGTCACGTGTCCGACGTCCTACGTGACATCTGGACGCGCATCCCACGAGGGATGAATTCCCCACCACGTCAAACCATAAACCCAAACCCATTTCATTTACTTCCGAACGGATCTCGAAAGATTCATCCTAATTTCTCTCCTGGAAAATTGATCTTCTTAGGGCCCAAAAATTAAATCCGATTTTTAATCTAAAATGAAAATTTCATGTCTCTATAAAAATAAGAACTAAAAATCACCTCAATCGGATCTCTATAAATTGATAAATCGCCCAAAATACGGAATCATATACAATTTCTCTATTCAATTGTCTCTCTTCGATTTAATCTATAAAATTCAACTCAATCCTGAAAATTCTAAATTTTGCATGAGAGGGTAAAATTTTTTTTTAAACCAATGCTTCGAAAATAAATTAAATAAGAGGTCAAACGAAAAAAGTTACAAGCAAAAGAGTGAGAGGAGATTGAATTTGGAAAAAGAAAAATCAGAAAATAAAAATAATACAAAAAACTGGCAAATGGCGTCGCCTCGCGCCCGAGCGCTCACTGGGGCGATGCGCTGGCCCTCGCGAGGGCGCCTGCGAGTTCTGAAAACATTTTTTTAAAACCAAACAATACACCTGAAATTTTGAAAATTGATAACTCTTCACACCGAATTCCAAATAATTTGGTATCAATAAAAAGTTAAAAGGAAGCTCTACAACTTCCATGAAGACTTTAAGAACAAATTTGGCCTTTAAGGAGTCAAAATCTACCTCAAAGTGACTGCCCAAAACAAAAAATATCTACATAAAGACAGAATTTCGGAAATTTGTCTCTTTCAACACCATAGCCCAAAAATGTCAAATTTTACATTAATGAAAAGATGAAAAGACGATTTACAACTTTTATGAAGGAAGCAAAAATCAATTTAGTCTCTAAAGGAGGTAAAAACTCTTTCAAAGTTACTGCCTATAAAATGACCATTCAAACAGTAACTGAAACTTTCTAAACCTCATAACTTTTTACTCCTAATCCCAAAAATGGCATATTATACATAAATGGAAAGAATAAAAGACAATCTACATCTTTCATGAAGGATGGAAAAAACAATGTAGGCTCTAAGGAAGTGAAAAACTCTTCCGAAAATACTGCCTGGATAATACCCTTTCCAACAAAACCTGCATTCTTTCAAACCTTATAACTTCCTAATCCTAAGTCCAAAAGTGACATATTATATACCAATGGAAAGCTCTAAACATGAACTACAATCTTCAAGAAGACCCTCCAATCCAATTCAAACTCTAAGAGGGTCAAAAACTCTGTCAAATTTTCTGCCCATTACGAAAATTTTGATAGCATCTCCCCTAAAATTTCACTAGCCAAAATCTTCAAACACACAACCAAATTTCCAGCACCTGCACAAAACTTCAACCTCCACATTCTTCAATCTCCCAAATCACAAACCAATTCATATAAACCCAAAAATTGACTCAAAAAGGCAGCAAACACAATTCTCCTTTTCTAGCCATTTTTCCAACCATACAACAATACATTTTTATGAAACATACACAAGATACATTAAAACTCAAATCTCTTGCATTTACAAGAAAACATAAGTTATTACAAAGCTTTAGAGGGCATTTTAGCCATAATACATCAAAAGTATCAAAAGTCAAAATACAATGAAAGGTCATTTTTCCAAAATGCTATCTAAAGCCTTGTTTTCTAAAAGATGACTTCAAAGTTAAAATACGTAGGAGTAATGCCTCAACCCCGATGCGGATTACTTATTTTCTCGCTCGTCACCTGTGGAGGAAAAAAAGGGTTGTGAGCTCGACGGCTCAGTGGGTAACAATTTAATAACCAAGAACAAGCATGCAAAATTCTTTATCAATTCTTTTCAAAGCAAATTTACCAAAATCATTTTTGCCATAAAGAAATCACCTTCATTTTCAATTGATCAAAACATTTACAAAATCAACAAATACAAAGCAATGTCACATATACACATAGAAGATAGTTTGGGTGGATCCAAACGGAACGTACTACACATTCCCGCGAAGCGGTCATTTGTAGTCGTGAACTTATGAGAGTCCGTAAGGAGCTCCAATGCCACTAGCGGACAGGCGGGAGAAGCCTATGAATAGACAAGTGCACTTGACTCTTAAGGGACCACCACAAACCCATATTATCGTGCATTTCACATAATTCACACATAATTGCCCAAAATGGCATTTTTCCGAAATCACATGTTCTCATCTTTTTTCACTTGACAAACAATTTTACAAATATTTCCACAATGTATTTACATACAAAGGACACATAATACAAGTTTAAACCATCCCAAAGAGTAATAAATACAACATTGGAAAGTCATTGGAAAGCAATAAATGACATTTATGACAAGAACTTTAATATGCTTATTAACTCACTTATTAAAATATCACCCACCTTAATTCCTTTAGCTTTAAACTTGGTCAATTTGCCTTTCCTCTAACTCCTCTTGCCTCTCTTGACCTTCATCAAAACACAAAATTCCAACCTAACATGAGTTGTCAAAATTGGCAAATTCTTAGGAAATGAAAGCATGAAATTGAACCTATAAAACCTTACCCATGCTTTTCCTAAGCTATTAGAACCAAAACCCATCAAAATTTCCAAAGGATTTCCAAAGTATTCACCTTAAAAAGAACACCCACGAAACTCACTTCTTGCCTCTAATGGAGGATTACACCTTCCTCTTCCTCCTTCTTAAAGAACTCTCAAATTCTCTTCTAATCTCCTCCTCTTCTTCTTCTTCTTTTCTCCACTCAACCGAAGCTCTCCCTTTCTTTTCTTTGTAAGTTTCATGAGTTCCCTTCAAAAGACTTAGCCAATTTGTTTCTTAACTTTCACAAGCCTAAGTCCAAACGATGTAGTTTCACTTATCCTCTCTTTACATGTAATTTTCGTAGCTTCCTTCACACAAACGACCACAAGCCCATTTGCTTCATCCTTTCTTCTTTTACTAAATCTTAAAAGACTAAAATACCCTTCCTTATAAGCCTTAACCTTTAAAAACATTAGTGGACTTCCTAAATTACCCCCATATCATCTTATTCCTTTAATTTCTAACAACATAATAAACTCTAATATAAACTTAATCCCTCCATTTAAATTTTGATCAACCTAAGAACTAACACCTCAAATTATTCTAACTAAAAGGAATTAGGCAAACTAAACCTAAAAAATAATTTAAACATGCTTATTCAATACGAAAGAGGAATCGGGACCCAACAGTTTTGATGCTTTTCACCCTAAACACTTGAGTGCATTGAGTGAAATCCGGGTAAGGGAGTAGAGAGATATACTTTTAATTTCAATGTGATTGTTGATATGATTACTATTAATACTACTTAGGAAATTAATTTTATGACAACTTGATTTTGATTATATGTTAATTTTATTCAATATGATATGATGATGTATAGTATAAATGGATAGTTTGAGATTGAAGATGGATTGAAGTTGTAAATTTATAATTTTGATTATAGTTTGCTTGAGGAAAAGCAAAAGCTTAAATGTGGGGATATTTGATAGATGGTTAATTGACTATATTCTTACCTAATATTTAATTTATTCTTGCTTGATATTTTATATTTTTTGTTTTGATCTATGTGTGTTTACAAGTAATGATTGCCTTCATGGACTTAAAGGACAAGAATTTAGGCGAAAACCCAATGTAAAACAGAAAATCAACAATTTAGAAGGAGTGCATAACTATGGATTTTTGCACACCTATGCACTTTCGCAATAATCGATAGACTCTGATTATGCACGATCATGCACAAGATAATTCTACCCTCTTAAGAAATTTCATCCTCAAAATTTTTTCCTGATTGATCAAACAGATGAGCGTATTATCTCCTCATATTTTCCTCAATCTCCTATGTGACTTCTTCTCTCGAATGATTTCTCTAAAAGACATTAACTGATGGGATTACTCGGTTTATCAATTGTTTAGTTCGATAACCGATTATCTTAACCAGTTGCTCCATATAACTTAAATTACTTGCAACTTTGACCTCCTAAGCTGGTAATATTTATGCCAGATCTGACCGATATCTCCTAAGCATACTAACATGAAACACATTATAAATCTGGGCTATCTCTGCTGATAATGCTAACCTATATGCCAATGGTCCAACTCTCGTAGTAATATCATATGGACCAATGTATCTAAGGCTTAATTTACTCTTTTTACCAAACCTCAGCACTCCTCGCCAAGGTGATACTCTCATAAACACCTTATCTCCCACTTGGTAAGCCAAAACTCTCTGGTGCTGATCTGTATTACTTTTTTTCCTGTCTTGAGCTGCCTTAATTCTACTGTGGATCAATTCCACCTTATCAATAGTATCTTGAATCAGTTTTAGGCCTTTAATAATCATTAGACCCTGTTCATCCCAATATAAAGGTGTTCGACACTTTTTGCCATACAACGCCTCATATGGAGTCATACCAATACTATTGTGATAATGATTGTTGTATGCTAATTCAATGAGAGCTACATATTAATCCCATGATCCTTGAAACCCCAGTACACAAGCTCTGAGCATATCCTCAATAGTTTTAATAGTCCTTTCACTCTGTCCGTCTATCTAAGGATGAAATGTTGTACTAAAGTTTAACCTTGTACCCATCGTTGTCTGTAAAATGCTCCAAAATTTATAAGTAAATTTGAGATCCCAGTCTGATACAATAAACACTGGGACTCCATGTAATCTCACTATTTCATTGACATACTTTTGGGCTAACTGATCCAATGTATTATTCTCCCTCACCAGTAAGAAATGGGCTGATTTTGTCAATCCGTCAACAATAACCCTATAACTCCCATATACCCTCTAAAAGGATATGCAAATGACATATAAGACATAACTAAAACATGTCAAACAATCCAAAACACTTCCAGAAATTCAAGCAAACATACAATACATATCATTAGATGTTGTTATTAACAAAACATATTAAACATATTGTACTATTCCAGATACTTTCATAAGTTCCAAATCCATTTGTATCAAGGTTATTACAATCCATTAAACAAAACACAAAATACAACATGTCTCATTACATTGAAATACAAATTAAACTTAAACACAAATATACATCTCCCAAAAACAAAGCACATCCTTCTTTGACCATTGTGGCTATCTTTGTCCCAGTCTTTAAACCTTCTTGTAAGAACCTACACAGAGGCAAAACCACTGTGTTAAGCATAAAGCTTAGTGGGGAAATAAGTAAATATGATATAAATTGGAGACTGTTTTTAACAGTCGTCTAACATACATGTATACAAAATCAGATCACAATTCAAGAAATCTTTAATTGTTCATATTAAAGCACAATCCAAACAATATATATATCCGAACAAAACAAAACATATCAAAATATGATATATTTACTTCATAGAAAAACTTAGAAGTATTATAACAGAATTCTATAATATCATAACTGAACTTTAAAGTACCAAAACAGAACTTAACTGTATCAAAACAGAAACTGATTATATCAAAACAAAACTTAGTTCTTTCATAACAAAGCTTGATTATATCAGAACTGAGCATGTAATAGAATACAAAACAAATTAGCCTACAAATCCTTTTTATAGAAGTGGGCAATGGAACCAAAATAGAAGATACTCATGTTTGGTATTTGAAATAGAAGAGACTTAAGTCTCTGAAATAGAAGACATAGAAGTGTCTAAAATCAGAAGACATCGAAGTATATGGCATAAAAGACACCGAAATGTCTAGTTACAAAAGACACCTTAGTGTCTGGTTATAGGAGTAGCTGCAGACCCTTCTAAGCATGCCTATTTACTCACGAGTAGGACTTGGTGGTTTTAAAACAACCCATTTTAGATTTCATAATCTCATATAAAAGATGCAGTGTATAACATATGCTTTTATTCCATTTTTCTCAATTGAACATATACATGCACATCCAAATAAGCTTAACATACCTTACGAGTATAAACATTTGCAATAATGTACCATTAAATACATTATGTATTTACATATTAGATATAATTACATAAATTCCGAATTCACAAACAATTGTAATCAATTCACATCACATAAATCCTTTGAAACACATTTATATTCATAACGACACATTCATCCTTGAACACACCATACATTTCAACATTAGATACATTATTCACTAACCACACATTCCTTAAGTAATTACCTTAAGCTTTTTCTCTCAAATAGTTTTGAAGTTAAAATCTCTGCATGTTTAGCCATCATCTTAAAAGATTGCAGATTGACTCTATCCATTAAATGAAAAAATGCATCGATGGGGACAAACTGAAAGCTTTTTCTCTCAAATAATTCTAAAGTTAAAATCTCTGCATGTTTAGCCATCATCTCAGATTGAGGTGCTTTAATTTTGGACCAGATTTTTATCTTGTAAATTTATTTTATTTTATTTTATTAAATTTTATTCACATATTTATATAGAACTTATATAAATATATGAATAAAATTTACTGAAACAAAATCTCCCATCCTTATAGCACAAAAAATTGATGTGTTTTAGTTTCTTATTTTCATAATTGGAAACGTTTACGTAGTCTGATTTTGACATACGAAATTTCAAACCATTCAAGCTCTATATTGGATAAAGGCAATCTAAAATCTTTTAATAATTAAATTTTATGAAATTATTCTTTCAACTTTGTATTGCATTTTATTCTATTATTAAATTTTCTTAAATTTGTATTTAATATCATAAAATATAGTTTAAACTCCAAAGATATTAAATTATAATTATCTTAATCTTTGTTGTTAATATATAAATTTAACACTTGATACACTCCATTCACATACAAGAAACAATAAGATTGAATTTCTGCCATAGCCCATAAGAGTTAAGCCTGGACAGTTCGTAGGAAAGCTAAATATGGAAACTAAATTAGCTTTAATATCATATTAAAAAATTATTCTTAACCTTTATTACAAGGATTTAACATTTAATACTAATTAAATTCTTTAAATAAGTTTATATATTCTTATTTCTATTTATTAAATATTATTTCAACATCTTAATAGCATTTCTATTTCGTCTCATTTGTGAAATTAATGATTCTATTTTTGCATTTTCACATTCATCAATTTTCAAATTTGTGTTTTCATATCATTTAAATTATGCATCAGATATATAAAATTGCTATAGTTAAATTAACTGATTAATAACAAAATTCTTATCTTGGAACTATGAGCTATGATTTATTGTTTGTTTACATCTACAGTCATGCTAGCTTATATTAAAAATGGTTTTAAAAAAATTAATAGCTAAGGTTTAACAATTGAATGAATTCAAAAAGATTTAACAATTGAATGAATTCAAAAAGTTCTTTTGATTTTTTAGTAAACTATACAAATACTGAAAGAAATAGCAACATGCAGTAAGCCATCTATCAATAAATTATTTTAGTGTCATTGTTTCAGGGAAGCAGCCTTCTCTATGTAACATAGGAATAATACTACTGCTTGCCACCAAGGAGTAATATTAAAGGATTCCTCCCACCAAAATTATAAGTTTCTAGCAAAGTCTTTGTGGTTCACAATAAACCCATAGTTGTACATGTATACGTGTCTTCTGAATACATAGTTGTACATGTATATATCAGTTCTGTCGGCAAAATGTTAATATGGAAATATATGAAATTCTGGACTCGGATGAGACATGTACTTGTCGAGTCTTTTCGTTCGTTCAGTACCATGCATTTTCTTCGGAAGTCCATATCTTGCACAGAGTTGCTTAGATATTATTATTCTATGTTTATTTTATTTTACGGGTATTTATGTATTTAATAAATTAAATTAAATAAATAAATATTTATAAAATAAGTAGATTGGCATTAATCTTATCCGTTGCTCGGGTTTGTAGTTACTGTTTTTAAGATTTGATTGGAGTTACGAATAACTGCAAAATTGTCGCAATAATGGCTTACGGAGATTGTGACCCACTTCCACTTGGATATGTGGTTTTGATTTCTGTGGTGTTGATCGAGAGATGATCCAGTCGTTTTCAACGTACTTAATCGGGCTCAAAAGTCAACAATTAAATCCAACCACAAATGGTATAGATAAGTTCTACACACTTCTAATTTTAGTAAAACATCTGTTCACTTGAAGATCTTAATATATTAGATTTTATTATTACTAAATACCCATAAATCAGTCCTTATCATATTGAAATTCAAGATATATCCAGTAAATATATTAGAAATTAATAATGAATTATTAAATTTTTCTCACGATATAAATAAACTTTCATGAAAAATCATTAATCTTATTATTAAATGTTGTCTAAATAAGAATTATTTCAAAGGAATATGTTAACAATTACAATTAATTGATAAGTGTTAATATATTAAAATATTTTAGAAAATTTCTAATAATTTTAAGAGTAAATTCTTACTTTTCAGGTAGAAAATATATAAGTATACAGATAATTCAATAGTAACTTACCTCCCTCCCTTATTGTGATGAGTATTGAAATCAACTCTATATTTTTCTTGTAAAATAAATTTATTTTAAATTATTTTTAAATACTCACAAATTTGTTATTAAGATATTAAAATGTAATATGCATCCTATAACTTTGTTAAAAAATTACTAATGAATTATTAAATTTAACTAATAGTATAAACAAATTGTCATGAAAACATTAATTTTGTTATTAAGTTTTGTCAAAATAAGAATTGTTTCAATGACGTATGTTCAAATTAAGAATTAAATTATAGATATCAAAATATTAGAGATTTATTTTGATTTTTATAAAAATTTTAAGAGCAAAAATTTAACATAGGTTTGATATATATTTGATTCAATTTTAACGTGTAAGAGAACAAATTGTGATAAAGACTGAGATTAACTCTATGTTGCCTTTTTTTAAAGATAATTATTTGTTTTTTTATATATGTGTAAGATATATTGAAATTCAATAAGTTTTTTAAAATCTGAAAGAATGTGGTTCTGTAAAATTTGGTATGGGCTCAATTGCTTTAAGCTATTTTTGTCGATTGCTTAATGAACTATGTGAGCAACTATTAATATTCTAGAAAAATACAAATAGAAAAATTAAATATGCAACAAAAAAATCAACAACTAACAGACTTTGTTTATGTCTATGAAGCCCTTACCCAGCTTAATCAACTTTCATTTTTGAAGCAATAGTTTTACTCAAGGGTTTATGGAGTCGACTTACTTAACCCTTGACACTATCCCTCGTACTCATACTCTGTGAAAGTAAATCAATTTCAATAGCACGACCACCTCGTGCTAACCTCAACAAAATGTTTTAGAAACAATGATTGTTAATAAAGATGATAATAAGACAGCTTAAATAATTGAATCTAAAATTACATAAACAAAGAAGACATTTGAGTTAAGAAAGCAACTCCCCTCAAATATGTAGCTTCATCAATCGAAAATATGGAAAATTGTCCAACAAAATTTTGTTGTGAACTTTCGATATCTTCACTGAAGCATCCCACAAACAGTAGCCACAACACTCAACAAATGAACATCCGTTTCATCAACAAAATGACACAAATAGTGGAGGTGAAACAACACAACACTATTAGATGTTTTTCACCACTTAAACAATACTTAGATAGCTCAGAAAAATCATGCCCACTAGAGAAAAAATTAGTTGCCTAAAATAAATGGAATCCTTAAAAAATCTAGTTGCCATAGATAACCACAATCACCAAAAGTTTAAAATCACAAAAAATTTGGACATTATTCTTATTA
>JANJEY010000008.1:47505676-47518768 GCA_024703695.1 Erythroxylum cataractarum
AAAATAAGTGTCGTTCACGATTTTTCATGCATGTTTATAATTTTATTTTCAAAATTATCCTTTAATTTCTCTAGTATCTTAATTATACAAATTATATTTTCAAGGCAATTCAATATGCAATTAATAAGTGTATATCAAACATTTAACTAGTTTTTTTAATAAGTATGCATTTCTTTAAAACGATACTTATTTTGAATAGGAGGTAGTAATAAACTAAACCGAAATAACTGTAATTGATTAATATCTACTCCCTCCTATTCAAAATAAGTGTCGTTTTATAAAGATTTTAATTATTCAAAATAAGTGTCGTTCACGATTTTTCGCGCATGTTTATAATTTTATTTTCAAAATTACCCTTTAATTTCTCTTACATCATAATTATACAGATTACATTTTCAAGACAATTCAACATGCAATTAATAAGGGTATATTAAACATTTCACTATTTCTTAATAAGTGTTCATCTCTCTAAAACGATACTTATTTTAGATAAGAGGGAGTAGTAATTTGTGTTATGACATAGACGGTTGATTACGATGTCGATCACTCAACGAAACATTGTGGTAGTTGGAAAACAATAAGGAAAGTGATAAAGGCTTCGTGGGAGGCAATAGACACAAAAAGTGATGAATTCATAAGAAATGTTAGGTTTCTTTTTTAGTTTCTATGAGGACAAGAAAGAGCAAAAAGTCTCGAAGCACGAAGTAGTGCTAATAATAGTAACGAAAACTGAAGAATCATTCTCGAGACATGAAAATATACTAACGATGAACCTAACTATAATTGAAGATGTCCCAGTGGTACCGATAAAGAGGTTGAATCGCGAAGAACAGGTCTCAAAAAGTAAAGAAACAGCTAAACCTCTTTGAATTGACGCTCCATAAATTAATAAATTTTTTAAGATAATATTTTTTTAAACTTAAATAAGATAATATATTTTTAAAATATTCCTATACAAATATAGGATCCTATTAATATCATAAATTAATAATTATATAAACTTACATAAATATAAATAAGACAATTTAGTGAAATATAATTTTAGTGTTGTTTGTTTTTTTTAAAAAAAAATATGTCTAGTTGGAGTTTATCTCTAATTTTTCTTACATCTAAAATTTTTAGTGTTGTGTTCTTGAACTTCACCAAAAAATTGTAAAATTGTGAACGGCATAATTAATCTCTTTAAATTAATAAATGTTAATTTATCGATTAATTAATTTTTTTATAAAATAATAAATATTATGATCTCAACAATATTAATTTATAGAGATTTTACAAGTTCATAAAGATTTGTATTGACATAGAATTTTATTTCCGGCATTAAGTTCATAAAAAATAACTTGTACATGATTTTGAGACACATTGGTTGATAGTTGATACCATATAATCTCAAAGAAAAGAGCATAAGCACACATAAAATTCATCTGTGACGCTCGAAAGCGTCTCTGAACGATGGCAGAGGAACTTGTTAGGCATGATTGGAATTTAGCAGCTAAATCTAAATGTCAGAAAATTTACCAACTTATTGACTGAATTGTCGGAGCAACCACCTTTACTCGTAGAAATTGTCACCTTTTCCTGGAAATGCTTTGCCTTTGCCCTCATTTCATGCCCCTTCTCACTTTCCATTAGTGTTCTAATAGCTCCCTCTATTTCATGACGGTCAAACTTGTCTTCTAACTGCAATCCTATTCCCCATTCATGACTTAGATACCTTGCATTCACCCTCTGATCACCGAAACACGGTTTGCATATCAGTGGAACTCCTTCAGATATGCTTTCCAAAATTGAATTCCAGCCACAGTGGCTGAAAAACCCTCCCACTGCTGGATGAGCCAACACTTTCCTTTGAGCTGTCCATTTCACAATGCAACTTCTTCGTCCTACAGTCTCCGCTAAACCTTCAGGCAGCTTCTCAATCCACTCGCAACCAAGTACAGAGCCAGGCCTAACTGCCCACAAGAATGGCTTCTCGCTGTTGGCAAGACCCCAGGCCAATTCCGCCAACTCCTTCTCACCTGCAGAAACTAGGCTTCCCAAACTTATGTAGAGAACTGAATTTTTACCTTGCTTGTCAAGCCATTTGATGCTGTTACTATCCTCTTTTAGCAGACTGCTTGAGGACGACGGAGCAAATTTGTGCATGGGGCCAACCGCGAAAATTGGGACCAAAGATTGATGTTGCAATTGTGTTATTAATGTTTCTTCAAGGCAATATGTGGTATTCCAAATGATAGCTGAAGATGTTCGGGTATCACATGCATTAGCTATTAGCTGCAAGAAATTCTCGGGTGTTCCGAACTTTGAAACTGGTAGATCCTTGTATCTCAGTGGATGAAGATTGGGCACCGGCTCCTGCAACATACTGTCTGTAATTTTGTGGATTAGAAACTACATGTCTCAAGAAACTGTAAAACTTTTGTATGTAACTCCTTCGTTGCCGAGAAGCCAAAAGACGATACTGATAGTAAATAAAGAATTTCTCACAGGGCAAATTATGATGCAGAAATTAGATGTTTTCACACTGAAATGACAAGTTCAGAAGTATTTTGTCCTAATTAGTCACCACGTTCACACAAATCACCAAGGGAAATAAGGATCGGAAAAAATTGATGGAGAACCATTAACAAGCAGCAGAACGAGGAAAAATGTTGCTCTTAAAACTTACCGATACAGATTGTCAAACTATTAATCAAGTAGACAATTTAAAACAGAACCATCGTGATGATGAGATCTTGCTGGTGCTACAATAGAATAAAGATAAATTAGTTTTTTTTAATGCAAATATTTAAGTTTTTCCATCTTCATATTCAAACATTAAGTGAATTTTATGTTGATTCACTTAATGTTTGTAAGAGTTGGAATGCTTAGGTCTGGGAGAAAATTAAGAGTATGTCTTGTCATAAATCTGAACGCGAGGGACAAGGAGTAACATTAGACTGTTTTGAAGCTAACGATCTTTTTCCAGCTGTGAAAATAAACATGTACTCGTGTATAAGAATGCTATGGAATAATGGAAATGAATCAACAAATGAAATGTTCTGCTTAGGTGACAATAACAGAAGCAATATAGATGAAATTCAGCCAAGTACCTTGCCAAGGGATGTAACCTTCTTCCTTGAGTTGTAGGATCGCTGCACGAGAAATCAGTGTTGCAGCACTAGTGGTGCGCAATATGATACTTGGAAGCTTTAGGTGAGAGGCAACAATTTGAGAGAAGTACATGAGCTCATCGTATATAATGCAGCTGATCCTAGTCTGACCTTCGGAATTTTGATCCTCCTTCATCCCAGACAAAAATTTCTTTAGGGGTATTTCGCAGTTTCGGTTAAGTGAGGAAATAACAACTACCAAATTGCCAGAACCAAGATCGTCATCGGTTAGTCCATCATCTATTGATTCGAAGTTGAAATCAGGGTTGCTAGAGGGATCAGGTGAGTTGAATATGGTGTGAACTACAGTGATGGAGAAGCCCTTAGAGTGAAGAATAGTGCCTAGCTGAAGCATTGGAGTGATATGGCCTTGAAATGGACATGGCACCAACACAACACGACAACGGCTCTGGTCTTGCATCTAGTTGTCCCTCCTATAGCTGTCTGTCAATGTATCCTATTCTCACAGATCTGTAGCTTGCCTTTCATATATACCTCGTTTCAGATAAATGAATTACGAACGTAATCTGCACTACTGCACATGGATATAAAGAGGTGGCAACTGGGTCATGACCAAGAAAAGCAGAATTGGAGCCAAACGGGCAATATCATTAAAAAAAGCTACGAAGAGAGTTTACAAAGCTTCTGAACCATTAAAAAGCTAAGAACCAAACTAAGACATCACCGATCACTCAACAAAAATAGATGTAAACATTTAAAATACTCTTCCAGCTGCAGCAGGTAACTATTGTAAATATACCAGAAACCACTCCATCTTGACAGGAAGGCGAATCATACACACTAGCATCAACTATTTCTCATCAATTTTGACATCATTCAAGCATAATATATCAGATGGTGTCCTCGAAGAAACAGACTTTCCAAACCAGAGCCCCATTTAGTCTCCTTCATGATGAGGTCACTATATCACCGTAACTTCCGGCCTCTATGTTAAATATAAGTTGCTTTCTAATTCACTGGAGAAGCTCAAGTTGAACATGTTCCCTAGAGCTTTCCACAACCTGAAAACAATTGGTCTTTTTTTTTCCCCTAAATTTTGTGAAGGCACTAGTCAAAGGCTATCATAAATACGGTCATATCTCCTTTCGAAAATTTTCTATCGACTGTAACCATATCAGGAACTGTGAGTAGTTAAGATATCAAAAGAGAATTTGTAACTAAAGAAGAGGTGCACCAAAGTTTTAGGGTTCTCTTTGCATAAGATAACAATTAGTATTAAGGTTGAGAAAGCTTAATCAATCTAGAATTGCTACTATCTTTCTAGCTATCAACCACATGAAAAAAGAAACTTCGGGGTAACCAGAACTGACAACTTTGCACCAATTCTGGTTGTCCTCTACCTCCGAGTATTTCTCTATAAGACATGTTTGTAAATTTGCTAAATGAGTTCTAAGCCAAATATAAGATTCATTCCTCTCTTGGTTAGGATTTTAACTTGACAACATGTGTTCAAGTTTAGTTGAAAATTTTGTCCAATGGCGGTTTGAACCGGTCCATACTTTCACTTTAGATAACTTAGCTATTCATGATTGTATGACATATCTGAGTGTTGTAAAAAGGCCCAATATTGACCCAGTTATCAAAAAACAAAGAAGTTAAATCGTTATTTCCCTAATTACTTGATATATCTGAGTGTTGTATGACATATCTGACTGATTTGTTCCAGAAGGAAGAACAGGGGGCTAGGAGGGAAATTAGTTATCTGCTGAGGTGGCAAAGTAGTTGGAATAACAGAATGTACCTGGATAGGGGATTTATGTAAGGGGGAGAGAGAAGAGAGGGGTTAGAGAGAAAATTAAGTGAAGATAGTGACAGAAGGATATTCATACCTTCTGAGGAGCAAATATGCTTTGGTTAGGGAGAAATACTGTACTACTATACTGTTGTGATAAATGCATTATAGATATATTGAAATAATATAGAGAAACTCTAGTATTCTAACTCTAGAGTTCTAACATTGGTCCGACCTGCTGGATACCAATATTGGGAGAGACGATCTATTTGTTTGCGACGACTAGAGAAGTTAGAGCAACTCACCTTGATGCCACCCAAGATATCCGATAGGGTAGATGCAATGTTTTAAAAACCGGACCGGTCATTGAACCGGTACCCTTACTGGTTACCGGTTTGACCGGTTCGACCGGTTCAACTACTGATCGAACCGGTGTGACGTAATAATTATGCAATAATTATATTTAATTATATATAATATTAAAAAATATAAAAATAATATAAAAATAATATAAAAATAATAAAATAATAAAAAATCATTGAACCGGTCGAACCGAACCGGTCCGACCGGTCAAAAACCGATCAATTGACCGGTTCACACCGGTCCGATTCAATACTAGTTTTAGGCCTAAACCGGACCGGATCACCGACCGGTCACCGGTCGGACCGGCCGGTCCGGTCCGATTTTTAAAACCATGGGTAGATGTATTGGAATCCTGAATGGCGAATTAGGAGGCTGGAGTAGAGGATATTCAAGCTTGCATGAGAATGGAAATGGCGGAGATGCAGCGAGTATTGCTGCTAGAAATGAGCAAGATGTTGGGCAAGATACCAGAAGAGGGACAGGGGAGTGATACCGCAGGAAAGGGGCCAACGTTGGTGGGTAAAAGAAATACACAACTTCCTCGGCAATCAACTCCGATGGAGCATTCCTACGACACGATGGAGGAATACCGGATGTTAGTACGTAAAGTAGATTTACCAATGTTTGGCGGGACTGATCCGGTGGGATGGATTACTAGAGCAGAAGTTTACTTTGAGGTTCATAATACCTCAGAACTGGTGAAGATTAAACTAGCACTTTTAAGTATGGAAGGATCAACCATATATTGGTTCAACCTTCTGAAGGAGACGGGGAAGAGCTGGACTGGGAACAATTTAAGAAAGCTCTAGTAGATCGTTATGGAGGAAGACGATTTGATAACCCATTTGAGGAGTTGTCAGACCTACGACAAACGGACACCGTTGAAGAATATATCGAAGCCTTCGAGTTCATCTCGTCGTAGGTAGGTCGACTACCGGAGGAGCAGCTGATGGGGTACTTCATGAGTGATCTGCGAGCTGATATTTGAAGGAGAGTAAGAACGTTTGGACCTGTGAACAGGTATTAGATGATGAAGATAGCGAGCGCAGTAGAAGAGGAGGTGAATGGCGAGCTAGGCCGAGTGGACGGTTCTGGGTCTCGCGCACGCACCTGATATCCATAGCTAAAACCGATGGGTCTAGGGCAATATTTTATAATTAAATGTATTAATTTAATTATAAAATATTAAATAAATTAATACATGAAAATAAATAAAGTCTTTTCATTAATTCAAAATAATGTCATACATTAATTTGCATTCAATTAATTAATTATAAAGGCATAAACTAATAGTAGCTTTTACAAGGATTAATGTATTCAACAAAAAAATTTATAAAAATAATACATTTTATTTATTTATAATATTAATAAAACTAATAGCTTAATTTTTTATTTGAAAAAGATCACCCTTATTTGTTTATTCATCGTAACAAGTGGGGTGAGTCACAAATGTTTGTCATATTCCAAAGTAAGCATAACTTTTTCCAATTCAATGACTTGTATTTGGTTTTTTAATGAGAAATGTTGAGCTGTGACTTAGACGATAAAAATGCACGACCAAGAGCGAAACGCTAGTTTACAAAGATCTGTTTTTAAACAATTGTTTAGTACTGTCCTTCATGTGCGTCTTTTCATATAATATTGCAAAGCACCTTTGTTTTCCATAGACGTAAGCCAGGTAAGAGGAAAGTGGGGACCGTTTGTCAGGATCAACCAGAATATTTGTTCAATCTTCAAGTGGTCTTTCCAATTATATAAGAAAAGTTTAGTTTTCCAATCAAAGTAGAAACGCTTTCTGTTTCGGTTTCAGTTGCTGTCTCTCTATTGCATGGGTCCATTCACGTAAACCTTTACATCAAGTCTACACAGCTTCCTTGATCCTGGAGTCTAGTGGGAAAGTTCTATTTAATATGCTTAGTGTGATACCTTAATAAATGTGTAATTAGCTGGAGAATAATCATGATTTGTAACGATTCCATTATCGAATAATTGCGTCAGTATTATTAACAGCCCTTCATTCTCAAGATAGTATAATCTTTTTCAATTATGTAGTCTGAAATTTGATTTAGGCTTTCGGTGTCATGCCTTTACATAGGAAAGCGATTATAGTTCCATAAATGATTAGAAAAAGTATGTAGGAGTTTTAGTGGAATATTGTTAATTCCTTTGATGAAGATGGCGTGTCCCGAAGAACTTTTATTATTTTGACTCGGCAAAAATCGAGATGACCTTTTTTTTTTCTAAGTTGATCACTTGCTCTCCTAATCTTTTCTATAAAATAAACCTTACGGAATAGTTAAGTTGACTTTGGTCCTTTGTACTGTAATACAGAGGAGAGTTTGAGCTGTGCTTCCAGTTGTTAGAGATTTTCAAAAAACATATTTTAGGGGTGCTCGGTTGATAGGGTTATGATAAAATTAGTAGATAGCAAAGAATGCAAAACTAAGAACAAAGCATTCAGCGAAGAACAGAGAAACGAGGGCAAATACTCAAGCGTGTCAGAGAGACAATTTTATTTCTAGAGACTCACCCAGAAACGTGTTTCAGTTCTCTTTATAAAGCTATAGACGACGGTTATTCGTCAAAGAAGAAGAAGAAAACTAGCTATCATAAACTGAGCTGGCAAACTACAAAAATGAGAACAAAAAAATATAGAATAAAAATAATAAACAAATAGGCGGGAAAGCTAGAATGGAACCGAAATAGGCGCCAACACCCCCCCTCAAGCTGGAGGAGGTGACTTGAACATCCCCAGCTTGGACAAAAGACGATGAAACTGAGGCGAAGGTAAAATCTTGGTCAAGACATCAGCAAGCTGATGCGCAGTAGGCAAATAAGCAAGTTGCAACAATCGTTCTAAAACCTTTTCCCTGGTAAAATGACAATCGAGTTCGATATGCTTGGTTCGTTCATGAAAAACAGGATTCTTTGCTATGTGTATAGCAGATTGATTGTCACAATGCAAAGTAACAGGAGTTAAAGACGTGACCCCAAGCTCTTCCAATAGGCGGACAATCCAAGTGAGTTCAGCGGAAGCCTAAGACATAGCTCGGTATTCCGCTTCAGCTGAAGACCGAGCAACAGTAGACTGCTTCTTAGACTTCCAGCTCAATGGAGAAGCACCAAACTTAACAAGATAACCAAAAACCAAACGCCTAGTAGCAGGACAAGAAGCCCAATCGGAGTCGCAATAAGCATGAAGATGAAGAGAACCAGAACCAGTAAAATAAATACCATCACCTAAAGAACCACGAACATAACGAAGAACATGCAATAAAGCATCCATGTGAGCAGTGTGAGGACGTTGCATAAATTGACTGAGGGTCTGAACCGCATAGGAAAGATCCGGGCGAGTGTGTGATAGAAAATTCAGCTTCCCAATGAGCATGCGATAAACAATGGGATTAGCAAATGGAGTAACACTGGTGAGAGTAAGTTGGAGATGCAAAGGGAGAGGAGTAGGAGCAACCTTACAAGAAAGCATATTCTGATCTCGTAAAAGGTCTTGAGCGAACTTCCTTTGAGAAAGGACAATACCATTAGCAAGATATGAGACTTCAAGCCCCAAAAAATAGTGTAAAACACCCAAATCTTTGATGGTAAACTATTGATCAAGATAAGACTTTAGATGTAACATCCCGTTACTGATGCGATGGGCATATCGGTAATTTGGATGGGTTAGGTTTGAGTGCATGCATATTATTAAATTGCACATGCATTTAGCCTCTATATTATGGATAAATGATTATTGTTGCACGAGCATATGAGTGTACATGCATGTATGACATATTCCCGACATAATTGTGTAAATTGGAAAATTGGGTGATAATTATACAGATTGTGTTTCGATTAGTAAATTGGAGTGGAAATTGAATCCTAGAGGTTTGAAAAATGAAATTGGAGTGTAGGATCATGTGCTTTATATTTTTTAGGATTTATAGGAAATTTTCTGAAATTTTTAGATAAATGGGTTCGGACAGAAAAAATGACCTAATGACTGATTAATTGGATTCCGATTCCGAAGCTGATTGGCAAATGGTACAGGAAAATTTTAGTTATGATTTTAGGATTTATTATTTATAGCCATTGCAAAATTGGGAGAAATTAGAGTAATAATTGGATTTTTAGACCCTAAGGTTTGGACATGTGGCAATTAAATTTGCCAAACATGCCCTTAGTTTTAAATCCCAAGTATATAACCCTAACCCTTTGAAATTGCTTCCCACGATCATCTCCTCCTTTTGAAAGAAAAATCTATTTCCCCTTTTGCATTTCTTCTTCTTTTCTTCTTCGTGGATCACTATCCTTGCCCTTTGTTTCCATTTTTCTTGCTTAATTGCTTTCTTCATCACCTAAAGTCTATCCTTTAGGCTTGTTATTGGAGAAGATGAATTTTGGTGGTGAAATGGGAGAAAACCGTGGGTGTGCTTAAGCTTGGAGATTGGAGTTTCTTGAGTGATTTTTGAAGTTTGGAAGGATTAATCAAGTAAGTTTTTACTCCTTTATGTTTTAGATAGTTGATTTAATGATTGATTAGAGTATACAATTATTGCTTGTGTTTGAGTTTCGATGATGAGTTTTTCGAGTTTATTGTGTTTTGATTTGGGTATTTAAGGGATAATTGGTTTTTGATGGAATTGAGGTTAGATATGAGTTGTGTTTAGTGTTTTAAGTTGTTTGGGAGTGTTTTGTAAAGAGTTGGATGGATTTAATATCAGCAGAACTGAAAAATCTGGGTTTCGGGAGTGTTTCTGGGTTTGCACGTCGCGACGTGTTCATCACACGCCGCGGTGAGCAGATTTCTTCCTCACGCCGCGACGAGCGAAGGCGCACGTCACGGCGAGCAGAAGCGAACACGCCGCGGGGAGAGGAACGCTCGCATTGCGTCGAAGGCGAGGGGTCTCGTCGCGACGAGCGATCTTGCGTCGCGACGAGGACATCCAATTTTCCAAAGGTGAATTAGTTTTTTTATTTGATGATGGTTTTGAGGTTTTATCCCTAATGAATAGGTTCTTGATTGATTGAAAGCTAAAGACTAAGAATTGTGAATTTATAGGAAAGGAAATTCTGAATTAATTTCGATGGGTCTCGAAATCTGATGGCAATTGAATAATAAATGTGAGTTATAATTGGAGTGTGACTTTAGAGAGTTCGGAACTTAGTCAATTGAATTATAGTATTAGGAATTGCTATCTGTTAGAGTGAAAGGGGTTGAATTGCGAAGATTCGGGAATGTCATAAACATGCATAGCATATAATTCATTCGCTGCATGTGCATTATCGATTATTGTAAATTGAGCAATTAGTAATGGTTGTATATTCTGATTTGTTTTAGAGGCTCAAGTGGAGCGTCGAGCTTCCGACGTAGCTGAGACTTTCCAGCAGTAGCTCGGAAGATAGAGGTGAGTAACCTAGTTGGTTTCTCTACCTTGATGTGTTAATATTATGCACCGATGCCATGTGGAGATAAAAGGATGATTACATGTGTTTGTGTTTGACTGATTTCGGACCATAGGTGTCCGAAATATTTGGAATGTGATATAGAAGTGTTATTGGTGCACTCATCGAAATTAATTGGTTTTAATGAAAAATTGGGTATATGGTGTTTTATTGTGACATGATGATGGTAAACTGATACATGAGCATTTATGCATAAAAGTATGATCAGATAATGACAGTTGTGACCGATGCAGCCAACGTATTTTCAGAGCTTCATGCTCAGCGCAACAGGGCCTCGAGCCCAACGTATTTCAGAGCCATAGGCTCAACGTATTAGGGCTTCAAGCCCAACGAAATTCAGAACCACTGGCTCAACGTTATTGAGCTCAGGTGCACGGTCACAACAATGTAATAAAATGAAAGTGTCACATGTACATCGCATATATGTATGATCAAATGTGAATTGTGTGAAAGGCAACACGCCTTATAAATGTGAAAGTGAATGCATGTGATTTTTTGAATGTGCTAATATATGTTATTTTCGAAAATTGGTGTATATGCATGCGTTGGGTGAACCATCGATGATGGTTTCTCGCTGAGTTCGCAAACTCACCCAACATTGCAAATTTTTTTCAGGACAGAGATAGTTGACTCCAAGCTCCAGAGTTTGACTTCTCCTGCCGTGTGGATCTAGTTGGCACGAGAAGTTATGACACACAGGTCAGTCAGCTGGGATCGATTTTGAGGATGACCTAGTTTAGATTATTGTATCAGTTCCTTTTGAGAATTTATGTATAGTTTGTGGAAACTGATTAGCTTGTAAATCATGTTTTGAGGTTATGAAATAAAAATCTTAAGGTTTTAAACTTTAGTGATCTTGATATTACAGTTTTATTATATTGATGTCATGTGATCTATAGAACTGATCATTCGTAGTGCACCCTCATCGTGAGTTATGCATCGGAGCGACCTATGGGCGTCTCGGTGCATACCCTACGGTAAGGGGGCGCTACATTAGGTGGTATCAGAGCATGGTTTGGCATCTTTTGGACACAGTGTATTTATTAGGCCTGAATTTCAGTAAGAAAAGTACAAATTAATCAAAATTATGGTTTGTTATAGGTCTTCCGTCCTTGGTGATCAGGTAGATCAACTAGTTGACCATGGATTAGTCGGAGCTAGCAGGGAGTCTTTAGTGCCTTGATTTGAGGAGCAGCCTCTTAGAGTTCCCGTGAGACGGGAGAGGCGGTATGATCGACTACGTAAGCAGGGGGCTGTAGACTTTTATGGCAGCACAGAACCTGCTGAGGCTGAGGGATGGCTAGAGAGGACTGAGCGAGTCTTCGACCAGATGGATTGTGATGCAGATGAGAGATTTGATTATGCAGTATCTCTCCTGCAGGGTCCAGCTTATCAGTGGTGGAAGACTGCCCCGGGCAGCACCACCAGGCCTTGCTTATTGTCATGGGAAAATTTTCTTAGGGCATTTAGAGATAACTACATGCCCAAGGTATATTTGGAGATGAAGATGCAGGAGTTTCTAGAGTTGAGACAGGGTTCGATGACAGTAGCTGAGTATGAGGTTAAATTCAATGAGCTCATGAGTTATGCCACTGTCTTGATTGCTACAGAGACTGATAGGTGTCGGAGATTTGAGGGAGGGCTTACTCTGGAGATCCGTACCAGGTTAGCCCAGTCTGATATGGGTACCTTTATTGAGTTGAGGGCTGCAACAGTGCGAGTAGAGCAGCTTCTGAGACAGAGTCAGGCTGAGACTGGTCAGGGATCCAGGGGTAAGAGATCTAGTGACAAATAGGGTAGCTCTGGTAGGAGCTTTATCAGGCGTCAGAGCAGGACCTTTAGGTCTTCAGGGGGATCCAGAAAGTCTGGGCTTGTTCAGAGAGGGAGATTTGTGCAGACTAGTAGTGGCAGTGGCAGTGGTTCAGGTCAGGCACTTCCTGTTTGTGTGCATTGTGACAAGAGGCACAGTGGGGAGTACTAGAGATTGTCTGGAGCTTGCCTTGCATGCGACTCCATGGATCATTTGATTAGGAATTGCACTATGACTTTAGAAGTGCAGTATGCCGTAAGTGGGAGAGCTGGTAGTAGTTTGGCAATGCAGCAGAGTCGCGGTGGTGGACTTGGATTCAGGGGACGAGGCAGAGCCCGAGGTAGAGGTGGAGATTCCTTTGTGGGGACAGAGGGATGTGGCAGCCAACCACAGTCCCAGGCCAGGGTCTACGCCATGACTAGGCAAAAGGCTCAGGATTTTCTGGATGTTATTGCAGGTATGCTTTTGATTTCTGATTTTGAGGTTTATGCATTGATAGATCCAGGTTCCACGCATTCTTTTATTGCACCGCATGTGGCATGTAGATTGCATGG
>JANJEY010000008.1:47551793-47563779 GCA_024703695.1 Erythroxylum cataractarum
ATATATGCACATTTATGAAGTAATTGAAATCATTTTTATTCTCTTGATTTGGAAAAACTTTATTGGCTCATTATTCACTTAAAAATATGAAACCCACCTCATTTTTGCTTGAAAATCCAAACTCAAGTGCTCCCTTCCTCTTGCTCTTGTATGGGGTTTCTCTTGATTTCTTAAAACAACCCAATCTTCCATTCAATTCCAATTCAATAAAATCCCTAAAACTTCAAAATCACAACAAATGAAATTAACACAAATCAAACTCAAATCTAACTTACCCATAACCCGTCTAGGTTAGAAAACCCAATACCTAGTTTAGAAACCAAAAAAAATCAATAGGTTCTCTTAAATCATCTTCCAACACAAAAACCCTTTCTCTCTCTACTCCTTCATTCTCAACATAATTCATTTCTTTAATAAAGTAATAAGAAAAGATGATTGCTTACCTTAAGAAGCTTGATTTCTTCTTTTTCCCACGATTTTCCTCCTTCCATTGCTTCTTCGATTTTTCTTCTCTTCTTTTCTTTCTCTCACGTTTTCTCTTCTCTTCTCTTCTCTTCTCACACTCACGACATCTCCCTTCTTCTTCAAATTTTAAGACAACATTTTTGTTGTCTTTCCCATTTTGCCCTCATTTAACTAGTCATTCTATATTTACCCTTCTTTTGTCTTTATAACTCACATCTTACACTTCTAATTCCTTAACTAAAGATCATGGGAAAATTGAAGGAATTTGATAACACTTCCTTCTGGAAAGATGTTCCTCATTGTCTTAATTTTCTAATGACAACAAATCGTTCAATTTGGTTTATTAATCTAAAAGTTATACCCCAAACATTTCCGAACTGTTCTTATACTGAAATAATATTCTAGGCTCGACTTTCATCCAAAAAGTGATATTCTTAGAGACTGAATTTAAAACTCGATGTCATCAGAAAATTGTAGCCCTATATCCCTAGTTTACTCCAAATCAAAACCATCTAATTTGGATAACCAGAGAAAAAGTTACGGCTAAAACACCGAAGCGTACTCAATGAACATGTTTCAACTACATTTTCCAGCTTTTTGACTTCCAAAATTTCACATATAACCTATCTTGTACCTAAACCATTTCTTACCTAGAATTCTTCTTTCCTTTACACATGAATAATCGCCAATAATTTCTCATTTAATAGTTCTAACTTTCAAGAAAAGTACGAGGTCCAACACTTATCCCCAAAATATATGTTGTTTCTCCAAGGTCTTTCATAAAGAAGTTCTTAGTTAACCAAAATTTAACTGATTGCAAAATGGAGACATTGTTTGCTATTAGCAATATGTCATCTACATACAATACAAGGAACATGATTACACTCCCGCTAACCTTCTTATACACACATGACTCATCCAGATTTTGTCAGAAATCAAACTCTTTAATCGTCTCATCAAATTGGATATTCCAACTCTTAGATGCTTACCTCAATCCATAAATTGATTTCTAAAGCTTGCATACCTTTTCTCCATTCATGGATATGAAACTGTCAGGTTGTGTCATATACACATCCTTAGTTAGGTTTCCATTAAGGAAAGCCATTTTCACATCCATTTGCCATATCTCATAATCATAATGAGCGGCAATGGCTAGGAGTATCGTAATGGATTTAAGCATAACTACTGGGCTAAACATTTCGTCATAGTCAACATCTTGCCTTTAACAATAACCTTAGTTACAAGCCTAGCTTTATGGGTAACTATATTACCCTCCTTGTCACTTTTCTTCTTGACAACCCATTTACATCATATGGGTTTTATCCCTTCTAGCAGGTCAATCAAAGTCCATACTTGGTTTTCCTACATGGAATCCATTTTGGATTTCATAGCTTGAAGCCATTTTTCATATTCTAAACTCTTCAGAACCTTCATAGGTAGTAGTCTTATCATCTTCTATAAGCAATACGTCATTAAGTTCACTTAATAGAAATTCGTATCTCTCGGGAAGGTGACGTATCCCACTTGACTTACGAACTTCTTATGTGTCAGAAGGTTAAACTATTGTTTCATCTTTATGAACAATAATCTCATGTTCACGTAGTTGATATGTGTCTGTTTAAGCATCCTGAATTTTCACAAGTTCAATTTTTCTCACACTGTCTTCTCTTAAAAGAAACTCTTTCTCTAAAAAGACAACATGTTTTGAAAAAATACCTTTTGTTCCGAAACATGGTAGAACTGATAGCCTATAGTTTCCTTAGGGTATCTGACAAACAAACACTTGTCAAATTTAACTTTAAGCTTATTTGACTGAATTTGTTTCATATAAGCAGGACAACCTAAACTTTCATATAAGAAAGATAGGTTTTTTTTAGTCCATATCTCATATAGAGTAACATCAATTGACTTGGATGGGACTCTGTTTAATACATAAGTAGAAGTTTCGAGTGCCTAGCCCCAAAAGCATTATGCTACATTAGTTAAACCCATCATAGACCTCACCATGTCTATCAAGGTTTGATTTCTTATCTCTGCCACATCATTGTGTTGTGGCGTGTCTTGTTTGAAGTATTCACCGCCTCAGTCCGATCGAAGTGATTTAATACTTCTCTCAAGTTGTTTCTCAAATTCATTTCTCAATTCTTTCAACCTTTCAAAGGCTTCAGATTTGTATCTCATAATATACACATACCCATATCGATAATGATCATCAATAAAGGTAATCAAGTATACGAAACCACCTTTGGCATGTATGGACATCGGACTACATACATCAATATGTATTAGGTCTAAAAGTCATCAAATGCCTTCTTCTGTTTAAAGGACTCTAGATAGGCCTTACAATTTCTCTTCTAGTGGCCATCCCTACCCCAATGGAAGCAAGTTCCCTTCAAGGCAGTCTTCTTTGCTTTCTTGACACCTCCCTTAGGCTCTGTAGACTTCTTCTTCTTTTGGATCTTTTTTTGAATTAAAAGAGTCCACCAACATCACAACCTTGTCCTTGCAAAAAAATGACTCAACTGCCTTGAACATGTTGACCAGCTTAGGAATTATGCTGGATATATTGCTCATCTGATAGTTAAGAACAAATTGTGAGTAACTATTAGTTAAACCCATCAAAATCAAGTCAATAATTAATTCATGATCCAAAAACAAAACCCAAGGAGGCCAATCGCTAATTGTAGCCACTCATCTTTAGTGCGTACTGCAATAAAGATTTCCCCTCAACCATCTTGGAGCAAAAGAGCAATAGCAAAGTCTTGAACCTTTCAAACCTTGCTTGCTCATCAAAGAGATCCCTAAGATGATAGGCTATGGTATGAGCATCCATAGACTCGTGCTACTTTTACAACTTCGGTGACATAGTGACTAGCATAATACAACTAGCCATCTCTCTATCATCGACATGCTTCCTATATGCCCGCTGATCATCATTAAAAGCATCAACAATAGGGGAATTGGGAAGTGGTTCTTTTAAGATATAACCAAGCTTCTTGAACTTCAGAACTATTCTTAAGTTCCTGAGCTAGTCAAGGAAGTTTGGTCTAGTCAACTTTTTATCTTTTATCAATAATCTTATATTCACACTAGTATTTATGGTGTTGACTCGAGCAATAGCAACCTCTCGTTAAAGAGAGAAAATTTAGTTATATAAGGACTTTAATAACACGCATTATGGCTCCCATTATTTTCTCGAATTCATAACCTTTAATATAAATCCGAGAGAACTCGTAGAGAAATTCTCCTAGTGGGTCGATATCCAATATCCCTAAAAATAACCTTAGGTTTGCCTAACAAGCCACCTTAGTTCAACCCGTAGGTATCGATCATACCAATTGCATCTCTAATGCAACTATTGAATCTAGTGCTATCAACTGTCGATGTGTGCACATGTGTACATCTAATGTACACTACCCATCTTTTCCTCTATCCACGTTGATCTTGGGTTTGCCCAATAAATCAACACTTCTAGTTAAAACTGACCTATTAATCTAAAAATGTTATTTCTATGGCTCGAATATATCCGTGTAAAGTTGACTTGAGTTTTCCCAACAAACCTAACTTTAAAAGGACTCTGGTTTTTTTCATATTAAAGGAAGACGCTAGTTTTAATATTCTAAGTAAGGGGTTTGACTAAGGTATCATCTAACTTAGATGATCTTATACATATAACTCACAAACACACACACACACACTCATATATATATGTATACATATAGTTACTATAACTATATGACATGATATGGACTACCTAATCAAATTGGGCCTAAGCCTATAACCATTCATCATGCAAGCCCATACATTCTACTAACCATGCATTCCCTAATACATATATGTAAACACATCATTTTGGTTATGATATCTTATGGATCCTAACATGAAAGGCCCAATCTAACACTTGGACCTAAGCCCAATCCAGCAATTAGATTTAGTATCTTCCTTTTATATCTCGGCTAAACTTAGTAGTGTATGTTATTTCATTTAGAATTAATGTTAATCTAATTAACATGAATGCCTAATTCCATAAATTAATTCATAACTAGTTTTCCTTAAAATAATTACTTGATGTCCAAACTTAAACAACTTCAAATTTTCACATATGCTAATTTTCTAGTCTTACTAAAAAATCTATTGTTCTAATAAAATTAATTCAAAATTAATTTCTATAATTTCCTAAAATTTTCAGAACATCAAATAATCAGTCCAAGATTCTCTAGGTCATTTCATAATGATCAAAATAATTACAATATCTAAAAATTACAAACTTTATACCAATTGAAAGCTAAGAGAATAATCTAACTTTTTTTAAGACAATATTGTCTGATTCGGCCTACATCAATACAGTTTATTCGATAACTATAGGATATGATTTCTATCACGGGTAGTGCTACAGCCTAAGCTAAAGCTAAACTTCAAGTTAAATTTCAAGACCCTTAAGGACAAAATTCAAATTCAATTTAAAATTATAACTGTATGTCTCTAGTTTAATATAAATTAAACATCATTCCATATGGAAATCTACAGGTTAAAATATAGTCAAAATATCGAAGCATATTCAGTGAAAATATTCCATTTATCAAAATTCCAGTACTCTTCATAATTTTTGTCTCAAATTCATCACCCAATGTCTTCCTGAATGGATTCAGACAACTATAATTATTTGTGGAGATGAGTAACAATGTGTTACATGTCTGTTGGTTTAAATTCCATGTCATTTGGAGGTCGGGAGAAGAAGTTATGATCAAAAGGATAAGGGATGTTCGAAACAATCTCCCTTCAGTAGCTATAGAAGTCACGATCGTCCACTTGCACGATCGCAATATTGTAGTCCCTCGTGTGATGTCACAATTGTGTGTGAGTGCACGAAGTGACCAGCAAGAGGCATAAGAAAAGTCACAATCGTGTTTCTTTAAAAAAAATTCCTTCTTCTACTGAAACACTACAATTTTCTTCTTCTTTCTTTTCTCTTCTTAATCCAACAATTTTTAACTTATTTCTACCCCCATTTCGACTCTCATTTAACTCAAATCATTCTCAAACAAATCCAAAATCTATTACTTCTTATAGACATGAAAAACAAAAAAATCATTCACTCATCTTCTTCATTTTCTGCGTTTCTTCACTACTGCATTTCTTTTTTCATTTTTCTGCATATTCATTCATTACGCATTCTTCATTTTCTTCTTACTTTCATTTTAATCATTATTCATCTTATCTCGACATCATGTTACACCTATTATTTATCTCTAAATTCATTTGAGTTCATTCCTAAATCACCCTAAATATTTTACACACATGGCAATGAAGAAAACAGAGCATTCACTTTTATTTTCTTCAACAAAATTTTACACCAATTTATACACATTTTCATTGCTTTTTCAAACTCAATAATCATTTCAACACTCTCTTGTAACATTTTTATCCTTAAACACACAAACAAAAATACCAATATATTCATCCTATACCTACGATATACATGAAAAAGAACCATTTTCTCATGATAATTTAATGTCAAATCAATCACCAAATTTATATCATATACCAATAACTCATAAGAATTTACATGTACTCACTTGATAAAACTTCAAATTCTTCAAAATCTCAAGAAGCCCTAATTCCTCATACAACTACATACATCATCTTAAAGGTAGTTTGGGTTAGGTTTTTCTTTAGGCAAAAGAAATAGATAACAAAGTAGGAGTGGTAATAGATAGAAGAAAGCAAGGTTTAACTTTGGTGAAGGTTCAGTAAATCAAAATTTAATGAAGAAAAAGCTTGAAGAAGAGAACTAAGTCAAGAAACAACAGTAACTTAGTCTTTCAAGTTAAAAAAACCTGGGTTTAAAACTTGGACACTTGTCCAATTTCTAAAGCTTTAACTAGTTTCTCATTTAATTAGTTCAATCTTCTCCAAACAAATTGGCTCTAATTTTTCAATATCATTATCTCACAAATTCTAAAGTCATCTATAAAATTTCTTCATTATCATTTGATTTTTTTATTTCAATTTCTATTTATCAATTTATTTGCCACTTCGCTTTCTTCCTAGTTCAATAATACCCAACATTTTCAGAAGTTTTCCTAAAATTCACCAAAAAGTCTAAATCAATACATAAATTCTCCATATCAATTTTATATACAATTAATTCACAATTCTCAACATAATCACGTATCACATATGTAAATCAATTATATTTGAAAAATGTCAATGAATGCAGATAAAATTATTTTAATGTGCAAAATTTCAATAATCACGCGTATGTGTATGCCATAATATATATGAGCATGAAATGCACTTTCAAATCTCTCAGTAATCTCTCATATATACATATTATTCTAGCCTTAGCATGGGTAACGGGATATTGCTCTTTATCTATCTTTTTATCAAAATATTGATAAGTCAACTGGTAGTGTCGATGATAAGGTGAACTTAAAGCTTCAGGTGAAAAAAGATTGATGGTTTTCATAGTTCTTCCGACTTTGGCGAACTTAAAGCTTCAGGTGAAAGAAGATCGATGGTTTACTTATTGTATCATCGTTGTTTTACGATAATGTCTTTAAGTAATCAAAAAAAAGTCACTGCTCATTATTTATTAAACATGTGAGCTTGATGGACATAAACAAGGATAGTCATCATTGAGAAAACAAACCAGATATCGAGTATTAAAGGAAAACAGTAAAGAGAAAATGATTACCTGACACAACCGACTAAATTTAAATTCTGGTCGTCTATCAACCCAAAATTTGCACTTACATACACACAACTCTCAATACATCCAATAAGCACGTGTATATCCTATTGTCCCCTTCTCTGGTTCCAAGCAATTGGAAGCCAAAACAATATCTCAAGAAGATGGTAGCTAATGTGAGCTCAATGGTTAACAATGGCAATTCAGAAATACTACTGACTAATGACTTACTTGGAGAGTTATCAAAATTTGTTGTTCATAACGCTTTACAGGCTATCCCGCTTCCTCACTTGAAGTTGAAGGTGGTACCTATTCAACTGCCAATCTTTCTTTTTTCTTGTTGGCTATAAATTTGCAATTTTTGTTTCAACTTCTTTTCTTTTTTTTATCCTTCCTTTTGCTGTTGAATAGTTTGTGTTTGCTACAATTTTCTGGTTTTGCTCATGAATCTTTTTATCTTTTCTTTTCGGTTTCAAAATTATTTTGTCAACCTAAAACAGAATGAAAATCTTAGTTCAAATATCAAACATTCCCTAAATTTAGTGCTTTAGTTCTGATATCTATCATTTTTGGTTTTTCCTTTTTAAATTTCTTTTAAAATGTTTAAGCTTTTCTCCCATTAATGTAAGCTTTGCAACTTGTGACAAAACTCTATCCATCGATGCATTCCTTATCATTACCAACGACTATGGTTGAAACCAAGAAGCATAATACCTACAATCACCTTGTCATGATGAGAACACACTACAAGAAAAATTAGTTTCAGCAACTATTGTTAATGGTTGCTAAAAGTAAGAAAATGGTCGTTAAAAGTTATAGCAACCAAAATCGGGTTGGTCACAGGTAGTCACTATAGGGTTGTTACTAAAAGTGCTCAGTGACGATTTATTACGTTGGTCCTTAAAAATGCATTATTTACAACCATTTAAAATTGGTCACTAAATATAGAATTATTAGCGACCAAATTTTTACTTGCTAATGTAAAATTTCATGGTCGACGTAATGTTAGAATGATTCCTATAGTTATGCATATTACGACCAAATTATTTTTGTTGGTAAAAAATAATCTTATAGCAACCAAGTCAATGGTTACTATAGCTATCCATACTGCGACCAAATTATTTTTGTTAGTAAAAAATAACCTTATAGCAACCAAGTCAATGGTTACTATAGCTATTCATAATGCGACCAAATTATTTTTTTTGGTAAAAAATAATCTTATAGCAACCAAGTCATTGGTTGCAGTTATTTTTATCTGGTTGCAATAAATGGTGTATCAAATTTTTTTTAGTAACCATGTTGTAACGACATGATGCTGTTGCTAAAAATTTACTTTAGCAACCAAATAATTTGTTGCTATAGTTTTAATATCGTCACAAATTGAATTATATTTACTATAATTTAGCAACAAAAAATTAATTGTTGGTCACTAGAGTGTATGTGTTAGCCACCAAAACTTGGTCGCAAAAATAATTTGGATGGTTCCTAATGTATACCTGCCAGTAACCAAAATTGATTGCAAAAATAATTCAAATTGGTCGCTAAAATTTATGCAATAGAAACCAAATAAATACTGGTTGGAGAGAATTATTTCCATTAGGCCACAATACTCATTCCAACTAAACTCCAAATATTCCAGCACGACACCTTAACAACCCAACAAATTGATATCAATTTCGTATTGACCAAAATAATCACCTCTGGGTCACTCATAATAACTATCAAGCACATTTGATAGACATAAGAAAAGATTAAAGTGTCAAACAAATCTACTTAGATAACATTTTCTAAACCAAGAGTAAATACATTGACAATAAATTCTAACATTCCGATCATAGTAGGCCTCTCTGTTGAGACATCCCATGCCAAAAGTGTACCACGTCTATCACCAACAAAAATCCATTCCAATGTGGGGTGAAAAGCAAGTGCGCCAACACCAAGGAGCTTAATGGTATTATCAACTAAAATACAAAACAAACAGATGGTGTCAGTAAAACACTATCAATCAACATGAAGAAGTCACCATTATCAATTCTGTAATGTATCAAAAATAAAGTTTTATGGTAAATAGGAAGAAAAAGTCTCAAACATCATCCTAAATCTCATGCCAAGAGAAACTTGCGTGTACATTGCTTTATTATACTTGGAGAAGGGAACTACAAATTCAGCTGGACTTGCCCTATTAAATTGAAATATCATTAACATTTCATAACTATTAACCCTCAGTTCAAGCAGTGATGGTGAAAGTAAGCACCTTGTCAAGGCGCTCGATATAGCAGAGTTATCATCGATGCCAAAGGGTTTTTTGTTGACGGGTCGCATCATCATCTGCAACCCTCCACCACATGAAAGTAATCATGACAATGGGGACACAGAGCAACCACATTGATGAAGACGATATCTAAGAGGAACATAGCAACAAGTAACACATGACAAAAAAGAGAGAGCAAAGAGCACAATACGCTTAACAACAAAGATGGTAAGCCATTACTAATTATAATAGAAGTCGCAAGAAAGATTGTACCTTTTCCGTTACCGGGAACTTTAATAACATTTTGTTTTGTTGTTGACATACAAACTATAGATTCCACAAAAGAAATAGAGCATACCTTTACAGTGAAGTCATGGAAAGTTTTATCGGTGGTAGCTCTTTCTGACCCAAAAACCAGGTCCTCATATTTTCCTCTTATTTGCTGTGCTAGATGAGTAAAAAGTACATGGAAGATACTCCTCGTATCCAATGAACTACAACAGTTGCATATTATCCATTTACTCCAATCAGAAAAACATTTAATGAGCAATAGTCAGACCACTTTAGATAATCACAAACAAAAGCCCACCATTCAAAGAAATTCACATTAGTACTAATATGCAGTGTGTGCCTCACCTTTTCATTTCATCAATTTTAGCAACAGAACAAGGTACGTATCAACTCAAATCCATTTCACAAAGAAGCATTACATATAATCGTCTTAAAGTTGAACAAGATAACAAAAATTATAGACTGATCAAATAAGAGAGTTGATTATCGAATACTGAAATTAGCATTCAATATACAACTCCTAAAGTCAACGAGAAATCAAAAAATTAACTGCCAATTCAACCCTTTTTATTGCAACAACTAAATTATGTAATAATGGCTAAATTGGAGTTCTGTGGTTCCACAAAGGTTCAAACTTCTCACTTCAACAAATTGCACAGGGTTCGTATTAACTAACTGAACAAGTTCATCTTGCACTTAGAAAAATCTGAATAACTTGTATCAAAACCCTAAACAATAGCCGTCTCACACCCAATACAATCACAACATCAATCGCTAATCAAACCAACCCCAACCCTTCAATAATCAGATCAAATGAAACACAAAATCCCAAATCCTCACACACAATTCGCTAAATCAATGAAAAGTGGAATCAGAAACTAAAAGAACCGACGGGTAATAAAAGGGGAAAAAAATCGTTCCAGGATGAGATCGAAGAGTGTGGCCTGGTCAACTTTGACAAACTCGACGTCCCAAGCCTTGAGGTCATCGTCAACCGAGGACATACCTGAATACCAAATAAACGAATACAGATAAAAAATTATACAAAAAGAAGAGACTTACCCCCATTGAACGGTGAGGGACTCGTAGTCCCAGTAGTCCTTGGGCCGTACTACATGGATGTCGGAGTAAACCCTAGCCTTGAAAGGAGTGCCGGGGCGGTGAATTGATTTGCCGATTGGCTGCGCCCGCATCTCTGGAGAGGGCCTGAGTCGGTGTCAGTGTTTAACAAATCGCCGATACTACTATTGTTCAAGGGACCATGGCAGTTGATGTAATTTGGCGTTGCGGATCGGTCAAACTGGTCCGGTATCAACGGGGTCACGGGGCTAAGAGCAAGAGCCGGAAAGTCGAGAATGCTCGGAGACAGGATCTCGTGTTTCCTCGGAGAAAACCCAGAAATAAATGCACTTGAATTTTATGTACAGGTTATTAAAGAAATTGTGTATAATAATTCTAATTTATTTGATTTGTTGTAGAAAATTTCAATGACTCAATCCAATAATAGGAAAAAAAAATAAAACACAATCATAAATTGGGGATGAAATCCCGTGCAACACATTAATACGAGCATGTAATTAGTTACTTCGTACATTTTTCTTTTTTGTCAAAATTATATAATTATATAAATAATTTTTTATTTACAATTTCTATGTTACAGAATTTGGACGATATTGATAAATACGAAGATCAATTTTACAATCCTAAAATGACAAGGGCTGATGAAGAGGTTGAGACGAACTGTGTAAGTTGTAGTTTATGTTTTAAATTTTTATGTTTATTTTCTTTGAAAAAACTGTAAGTATCTCATTGAACAACCGGTGCAACTCCATTGTTATATTTAAAATGAACAAATTTTCTGATTTTTGGATAACAGGTTGAAATGAAAAAATTGCGAGAAGAACAAGAAAATTTACCATAGGATGTTCCTCGTATGAGTGTAGAACAAATCTGCATCCAAGTGTTAGGAGAAAATTATGTGTATTCCAATCAAAAGGCATGTCTCAAAAAAATCTAATCATGATTCTACTTTTGAGACATCATCAAATCGAGTACGATTAGAAGAGGAGTTGGCAGCTACACAAGAGGAATTGGAAAGTACAAAGCCTGAGTTAGCTCTACAAAAAACCACTATTGAAGTTGTGGTGAAATGCGTTGAAAAGATGACTGACAGAAGTTTTCTTGAAATTATTAATCAATCTGATTGGTAAGAGTAAGTTGTCATTTTGTTATATGAACAAAATACAAAATAAAAATAAATAGCATGATTTATACTAAGCCCCTTATGG
>JANJEY010000008.1:47616231-47634992 GCA_024703695.1 Erythroxylum cataractarum
CAATTAATTAATTTAAAAATATAATGTATTAGATTATAATTATTACACATAATAGTATAATAACAAAAAAATAGAAATATGATAATAAAACCAAACATTTTTTGTTTTCAGTTTTTTTTTAGAAATCTCAATCAAATAAGTTTTTGTTTTCAGTTTTTATATTACAAATCTCAACCAAATAAGTTTTTATTTTTTTTAAGAAAAAAGTAAAAATTAAAAACAACAACAGAAAAATAGAAGTGAAACTAAACGATGCCTAAGATATATTCCGCTCAAACTGGTTTCCAGAGTTGTTAACAATATCTCTTCTATAAGAAATTATATTCTCAATTCTGAAGTCCAAGTTGCTAAAAGTTGGAAACCTCCACAAATACTCCTGCATTGACCCTCAGTATGATTGACAAAGCTTAGCTATTATCATTAATTCAGATTGTGAAAATAGCTTATGAGAACGTGGTCTGTCCTTAAAGTAAGTTCATGATGATCAACGTATGGGCAGAGAGAGAAAATCCATACATGTCAGGGAAGCTGAGCTATGAACTTGAAATATTTGGCAACCCCATAAGGGCAATGATGATGATTGATGATGGAACAGCCAAGAACTTGAAGCACGTAAATACGTCAACTCAGAAAGTATTACTGTAATTCAATTTTTTTGTTTCTTGGAAAGAGGCCAGCTGATAACTTGGGAGGCAGAAACAGAATACTTTCATTGTCAACTTCAGCTCCTTAGCTGTTTCCTGAAACCCTGCAACAAGCTGCTCCAATTCTGCACCATGCAGTTTTCTATACTGCAGGATTGATCAGTTATAGCGCCACAAAGAAAATTCTAATTAATTTTGTACCTGTGATTCTTTTTAATGCTTTTGTGAGATAAATGAATAACTGCATGTTACTTCCACATATTTTTATCTTATTTTTTGTGTATCAATTCTGTCTTTTTTAATCTCAATCTTTTATTTATACGAGTGAGTGACTCGTATAAATAAAAGATTGAGATTAAAAAAGACAGGATAAATACACAAAAAATAAAACAGAAGATCACGTCTCATCGATTACTTAGCTAGTCAAATTAGTCATTTGATGCTCACCTTCTAAGTTAATGAGCTTTGAAATTTCTGTGTTAGAGGAGTAGTCTTTATAAATGAAGGCAATATATATATATATATATATAATACTAAATTACATATCTCTTTTAACATCAGCATGACAATTAGTTTACAAATTAGTAACAAAATCTGGTAAAAGGTTCTTATTGCAGTTGGGGAAGATTCTTCTATTCAACTCAATGTGAAGTCCTGAAAGACAAATTGATAGTTCAGTTCTTTCTAATGAAGAGAGACTGCTAATAATGATCTACGCTTCTTTGACACAATTTGTCTAATAAGAATTGGCTGCATGAATCATTTGGTGTCAACAACATTAACTACAAATAATTAGTAAAAATTTTGTTAGACATGTAGAATATGAAAAGATTCAGTAGCTATGTTGTAAAGGTTGAAATCTAAAATTTACCAGCTTGAACTTTTCTTTAGCTTCCTTTTATTTCCTTCCATTTTACATCTTTCTGAAATTTCATTACTTTTTAAATCAACTGCCAAGGAATATATTAATTTTATTTTACTTAATCTAATCCACATATTTATATAGACCTTATATAAATATGCGGTTAAAATTTAATAAAATAAGATTAAAATTAGTTAGCTAGTCAGAAGATATGATCTCCAAGTGAGTCCCCTGCAAGGGTGCTTTTACGTTGGAGTCACTCTTAAGCATGCGTTACACTCACAAAAATTGCTCAGGCCTAGAAAACATGCACGTCAACATCTTCACAAGTCATAATCTTCCTTCAGCAATCGTACGGCCAAAAATGCATCAATGTTCCCGAGACTCTACATCCTGCAACTCACTGATCCCACCTCGCTTTCCCACCCTGATTCACTCTCCGCCGTCCGATCATTTTACCAGAACCAGAAGACAACAAAAACGTGACCCCTAAAAATCTTTATTAACACTCGTCTGTTTTGGGGCACCTTGGTTGTAACCTTCAACCTATAAAAACCTTAGAGCCTCTTAAAGACACCTCCTTTTTCTTTCTGTACTCTCTTTTTCTGTGAAAGAGCAGCAAAAATGTGTGGAGGTGCTTTAATCTCTGATTTCGAGCCGGTAACCAGAGGCCGGAAATTCGTGGCGGAGGATCTATGGGCTGAGCTTGACACCATGTCCGACCTTCTGGGCTTGGATTACACAAACAATGCTAAAAACCTCTCATCAAAACATTCTTATGAACTGAAAGTCCCAAACCAACTAATCAGCCAAGGTAATATCTTTACTAATCAGCCAAGGTAATATCTTTCTTTCACTAACTTCTCTAAAATGTTACCAACTCGAAGTTAGTTTCTGGTAAGTGGGTACTTGGAGGAAGTTTGTACCTTGGGTTGTTTTGGGTTCGAATTGCAATTAACTTTGCACCTTTAAGCGTATTTGCATGAGTCGTGTATGGTTGCGATGTGTCAAGTCAAGTAGCCTTCAATCAAGTTCGATTCTTTTTTTACTGATTTTTGTTGAGTTCTTCGTTTAAAGCTTTAGGAAGCCGTAGATTTACAATCACTTAAATGAAGTTGTTGATTTTGGAACCAGTGTTTGATTAAGTTCAGGTGTATTTATGCAGTGGTTGGTGATGATGACAAAACTGAAAACCCCAGCAAAGCCACAGAGAAAAAAGAAGTGAACAACAAAACTATTACTCAGAGAACCAGAAAGAACTTGTACAGAGGAATAAGGCAAAGGCCATGGGGCAAATGGGCGGCAGAGATAAGAGACCCTTTCAAAGGCGTCAGAGTCTGGCTTGGCACTTATAACACTGCGGAGGAAGCTGCACGGGCCTACGACGAAGCTGCTAGACGCATCCGCGGTGACAAGGCCAAGCTCAACTTTCCTTCTCCACCACAAGTCCGACCAGCCGCCACCACCCCACCTGCAGCGAAGAAACGATGCTGTGAGGTGGCTGCTCCTACAAGCTTCCAAAGTATCGTGTCACAACAACCATCAGACATGGGCTATGGTTACAATACTCCAAATGAGCATGACGTGAAGGAGCAAATCTCAAGCTTTGACCTTGAGTCGTTTTGGGGCCTGGAGCCAGAGCAAATGGCAGTGCAGCTGTCCGGCGGCGAGTCATGTGTCACGATGGTGGATGACCTGTGGACGCTTGATGACCTCCTGAACCATCAGCAGCAACAAAGCCAGCTTTCGTTTTAACTGAAACGAAAAAACAAATAGATAAATAAAACCCAAGTTAATGAACTAATTAAAGACTATGTTTATTTGTGTTAATTTAAGGTTTTGCATGAGCTTTGTCCGTAAGTTTCGAGTTGTAATGTTTATTATGGTGGTTTTGTGTGCATCGCCGTACGTATATAGAAATAATGTTAGTACTTTGTTACGATAGTAGTATTGTTAGATGTACTTTGGTGCCGTCATCGTTAACAAAGCATATGCATCATCCTTTTTGTCCCTTCTTAAGGTTTGTCTCGAAAATTTAAATTGTTAGCCTCGAAAGTTCAAAAGTTTCAGTGTTGTTTTGTGTTTATGTCCTCCTCTTATCGTTATTTGATTTATTTTTGCTGCTTTTTACTTTGATAATGTAGTGATTTTCATGTTCGTCGATGTAATATAATTATAATATATACAAACACATATATATATATATTGACAAGCATCTAAAGGTGTCTACGTCCAAATTATACAAACACACATCAAATTAGATTTAGTTCAGCGAGTTTCAGAATCTAGCTTTTGTATGGTATGAGGCAAACGAGGGCACTGGTTCTTTAAAAGCAGCCGGCTACTTTGAACTGTTTATAGATTATGGCAGACAAAAAGGACAGTTTTTACGCTGCCCTTTATGACCTGAGTTAGATATGAGATGATGAAGAAAACTATCATTTTTCTTCTCTTTTAATAATCTTCAAGACCTTAAAGTTAGACATGCTACTTTTTAAAGATTCAAATTACAGAGAAATGAGTGGCCAACTTTAAAAAATACAGCGACTAAGAGCCTATTTGGTTGAGTTTTTATCAGTAGAGCTTTTATCAGTAGAGTTTTTCTGAGAAGAGCTTTTTTTAAAAATCAGTTGACTGTTTGGCTGTCAATTGAAAAATAACTTTTTAAAAAGAGCTTCAATCAGTAGACTGTTTGGCAATATAAAAATAAAAAACACTTTTATTAATTTTAGCTATATTTTATTTTATAATAAAATTATTTATGCTAAATAATTTTTAAAGTATATTAAACAATATGCCAAGTATTATATTGTAGGAAATTTTTGATAATCATCTTATAAGAAATAATTTAAAGACATGTCTCTTTTTTTATAGAAAATAAAATTAATATGAAAAACAAATATTAAAACATGTAAAAAAGTTAAATAATATTACAAATTGTTAAGCATTCAACTTTATTACAAATTCTTAAGCAGAATCGATGGAAGAGTCTTGTGGTTTAACAACATCCATGTACTGTTGATGAGTAATTCTAACATTCATCTAATTAAGTGTGTTTGTGGACTATTACTCAATTACAAGCTAACTAAAGCAAAAATTGCCAACAAGTTTTTTTGTTCTACAAAAGAAAGTAAGGAGACAGGTCTAAGGTCTGCGTGTTTCTGAATGCAGACGTTCGACTGCGTAAAAAACGCAGACATCGAACGTCTGTGTTCAAAAATACGCCAGATGAAGGTCTGCGCGCAGACGTCGACGTCTGCGTTAAAAACTCAGATGAAGGTCTGCGTGTCGACTCCTGCATTTTTAATGCAGACGTTCGACGTTTGCGTTGAAGACAAACGTTCGACGTCTGCCTTCAATAGTGAAAAATAAAATTTTAGGAGACAAAAAAAAAAAAAGAACCAACCTGTTTTTTTTATCTTTGATTTGATTTACAGTCGTCTTCTTAGTCCATTTTCAGTCCAATATTTGAACTTTGGTGCATAGATGAGAAGAAAATTCTCTTCACCCACCAAACTAGTCAAGGTAACCGCCTCGTCTTGCTCAAAATGGAAAAAAAAATTATGAAAAGATAGAAAAGGAAACTTATGAAGTCATAATTGGAGGCGGAAATTTGACATTAATGTCGTCACTTCGAAGTTATTAATTTTTAATCTTTTATAATAAAACCGATAATTCAATGTTCCTTTTCCAAGGTGAAGATACGGGCTGAAAAGTTGACATATTTTTCTAAAATGCTGCGGTGAAGACGCAACTTAGATACCAGTTTTTTAATACGAAGGAAGATTTTTTTAAAGGAGGACATGTTTGATACGCTATTGTCTTATACGACTTAGAACACGAGCATTCGCGTCCATATTCTATAATGAAAAAGAGAGTTGCACATCTTAAGGCACAAGAAGATCATTTGTCTTTGTCTAGAAATGTGTTTTTGGTTGATTTCAAACTCTGCAAGACTTTTAGGACTTACTAGAATCATATTTGGTTTGTAATGTGCAAGTTAAATTGGATTGGACTAGCTAAAGTTTACATATAACTATACTTATATAAGCCTAGTCAGGGCAGGGCCCTCTATAAGAGCGGACCCTCAGTCTCTTCTTTAAATAACTTAATGGCTATAACGTTAAAGCCTTGAAGTCATGACTTTAACGTTGTAGATGATTATAACATTATAACGTTACGTTATAACGTTATAGTCATTAATCTAACATTATAACAAAAAAATTTAAAGTAAAGGTAATTTTGTGGTCTTAATACTTATAAATAGTCTTGAAATATTGAATTATACTTGTACCTTCTAATTTTTTTATTTTTATCAATATATATATTTAAAGTACTCCAACTCAAAAATTAGCAGTAAAAATTTTTATGATTATGTCTTCTGAGTTCTGAGTATAATTTAAAGATAAATTTTTTGATTTTTATTCTTTTTTTTAATTTTGAATATTAGATATTAAATTTTGCTATTTATTTTTTCTTGTATTACAGATATAATACCATTTATATGTTTTTGTGATATATTATGAAACTGTTGGAGTTTGGTTGTGCCTGCATACTTCTTTCAGTTTCATATAGGTGCTTTTTCTAATCCAACTGTGTTATAATTAGTTTATATTATGTTGCCTAAAAAGTATTTGTCTGGAAGTGAAAAAAGGAAAAAAAAAAAAACAAGTAGCACAGATGATAGAATCCCAAAAAGGAGCAATAAATAAATTTATTAAAAGAGTAGGATCCTCTAGTGAGAATCCTGAGGAATTAGGTGAAGGTAGTTTGGAACAACATAAAAAAAACTTAAGTGATAGATTCATATTAACGAGGATATTAGAAATCTGAGTGAGGATGATCATGTACCAAATGCATCCACTTCAAAAAATTTACAGTATATTGAGCAAATAAGCCCTATATTGACTATACTTGTGACTGTAGCATCAGCTGAGAGAAGTTTTTCAAAGTTAAAATTATTAAAAACCTACTTGAGGTCATCAATATCACAAGAAAGGTTAAATGGTTTAGCTATGTTATGTATTAAGAAGGATATGTTGGACAATATTGATCTTGATAATATTATTAATGATTTTGCATCTAAAAATGTACGGAGAAATTGTTTTTCATAAATCATGATCCTCTGAGTATTTGTTATTGTTATGATAATTTAATATTTAGTTGGTTATGTAAACTTATAAATTGAATCATTTATGTTTCATACAAACATGTAAACTTAAGCATATTGCCAATTTATTATGGCCTTTTTTTTAAATTTCACCCAGGGCCTATAAACTATAGGAACGACCCTGCCAACACTAACTTGGGTTAAGAGGAATTGCATGTATTTTATATAATCTGTGACATATAGAGATAAATAGGCATGTAAATTGTAATTTTGAGTGTCAGTAAATACCTACAACTATGTGTAATAAAATATGGACACATTTTGTAATTTGGTGCCATAAATGCATACATAATGTATATATGAATGAATATTGTTTACTATATGACTTAAGGCCCTAAAAGGGTGGTAACTGTGCATATGTGTAAGTCAAGATAATAATTACTATTTTTAAGCTTATTAGGTAGTGCCATAATGGGAAAGGTACCGCGTTAAAGTGAATTAGTTAGTGTCAAAAAAAAAAAAAAATGCCCGCACGAGTAGCTTGGTTGACAATCTAGCAGGGTAACTTAGGACAAGGATCAGTGTTCAATTCCCGGTAACGGAAGCGCATGGGCCGCTCTGTTAGGTGGTCGACCGAGATCAAATCATGGTTTAACCCCTCATAACTGGTCGAGCCCGGGTGTGGAGGCAGCTGGGGTGGCTGATTCCACCTTTTTGGGACAAGTTAGTGTCAAAATTGGGAAAGTACTAGTTCATTAGCTGAGATCAATTAGCCACCGCTTAACCTTAGGCTAGTTCAAGGCTTGTGTATTAGTTGGCATCGCATAGTTTCATTTGGTATAATAATTTTGAAGTTTTTGATTGCCATGACTACTTTTCTTGACAAGTATTCTAGAGAAATTGGTTGTGTGATATTTGTGTCATATAAAATAGTTTATATTTTTTATTATATTTTTTCTAGTTATTATGGACTACTAGAATTTGTGTATTTCTTAGGAATCAGAGTGTGGGTTAGAAGTGCGTGGGCCTAGGTGAGTTTCTAAGTGTCATTTTATAGACTTAGATATAAAAAGCTTTTTATATAGACCATATCGTTAAGTTATTTCTATTAAATTATATAAGCTTAGCAAGTTAAAGTTCTTAACCCAATAATAAGGCTTAAAAATTTTGGCCTTACATTGGGTGGTGGTTCACCATAAGCTTAGTAGGTTGACTCGAGCTTGAAGCGTGATATTACAATTAGACAAAATCATAAGACAATACAACCGAAGCTTCCCAAAAATAATCATACACATATTAGAACACAAAAACACTAAGCTTATCTAATAACAATCAATAAAGTAATGAAACTAATTTTCTAATAATTCCATCTATATGATAAGATAAGAAAGCTAATTTTCTCCATTGGACAGTGTGGAAGGTTACCCAAACCACTTATAAATAAGAAAAGGTGGATATTTCTTAAGCATATATTTGTTTTGTTCTTGAATGCTCTACCTTTAATTTCCCTTTCTTTGTCTACCATAAATCTTGTTACTGCATTTCCTATCTTCCATCTCTTTAAATCCTTTAACTTTAAACAAATCTTCCATATGTGACATTTATAGCTAACTCTTAAATGATGGTATTTGAAAAATGATTTTTAAAGCATTAAAAATTCTTTAATAATACTTTTTCAGTGTTGAATTCCTATTTAATTCAACTTTCTTCTAAAACACATATGATATTCAATCTTAAAAGTCCAATCTTATAGTAATTAAGTTTAAAAAATTAAATGAAGCAACTATAGGCGATGCTTATAAATTACATCGAAAAGATTATATTATTACTAAACTTAAATTACATAATTAGTTTACTACACTAGATGCTAAGTCTGGATATTGGCAATTACGATTACATGAAAATACAAAACTACTTACTGCTTTTACATGTCCAACTCAAAAATATTTTTAATGGAATGCATTACTTTTTGGACTTAAACAAACCCCTAGCATCTATCAAAGATTTATGGATAATAATCTTGAAGGATTAGAAGAATTTACTCTCCAATCGAATCCAATTATGAAACTAATTCAATAATTTCATCCCTTTATCTCTATGAATCCTAAAGGTCAGAATCATCAATTGAATCCGAATACAACTTTTATTCAAGTGATTATTCATAATAAAAGAGTAAATGCATATATCGTTACAGGAGCTACTATATGCATAGCTTCAAAACAATTATTAACTAAGTGGAAAAAACTAGATAAACCACTTCAAATTAAAATAGCAAATGGAAGTATAAAATTAATTTGGTATGTCAGTTATTACAATAATATAATAATTGAAAAATATACATATACTATATGATGTATTTATCATCAAGAATTAGGATTACCATTGATATTAGGAAACAATATTATAAAATTATATAATACTTTTTGTCAATATTTACATTATATAACATTAAAAACACCAATAATAAAATCGTTAAATCAGAAAGCAATTATTCTTAAAATCCCTATATTATATACCATACTACTTATTATCAAAAATTACAACTTGTAACAGACAAACTAGATTATTTACAATTCTATGTTCTCAACAATATGTCTACTTAAACTGAAATTGAAACATTATTAAAAAATATTTGTAGTGAAAATCCTCTAGATCCTCTTAAAAATAGTAATAATCAACTAATTGAAATAAAATTAAATCCTACACAAGAAATAAACATCCGAAATAATATTTCCTATACTCAACAAGATGTTCAAGAGTTTATTAATGAATGTACTGAACTTTTAGAGAAAAATTTAATTTATCTAAGCACTAGTAAACATTTAGCCCTTGCTTTTTAGGTAAATAATCGTTCTGAACAAAATCAAGGAAAAAGAAGAATGGTAATTGACTATAAAAAATTAAATGAAGCAACTATAGGCGATGTTTATAAATTACCTCGAAAAGATTATATTATTAGTAAACTTGAAGGACATATTTTGTTTACTACACTAGATGCCAAGTCTGGATATTGGCAATTACGGAACAAGGAAACAATAATTGATATATAGGAAAATTTAAAAAAATTAGTAAACAGGTTATAAAAATTAGTAAAAAAACTTCAACCATCACAAAGGCCAGAAATGGTATTAGAGCCTGTTACACGACAAATATCCACCCTAGTTCATCCATGGAGACAATAGAAAACAATATTAAATCTCAACTAGAAGAAATAACTCAATTAGTAAATAAACTAACACTTGAATCTTCTCCCGAAAGTTTAATTCCTATTACTGACAAAGATGAGATTATCTATGGATATGAGTCAGATCAAGAATTATATGTTGATAGAAGCAAAAATGAGTATCAACCTGAAAGTAGTCATGCTAGTGAAAAAAGAAAAAAGGAATAACAACATTCCTATCAATGGAAGCTAGACCAATTGAGATTGATCGTTTAAATCAATTTGGATATTATCTTAAAGGAAGTAAAATTAGAAAGTTTCCCACAGAATATACACCAAAACATATAACCCTAGGATCCAATGGAATATTTAATTTAGAGTATGTTATTGCACCTGAAAAATTATTAGTGGAATGGGCTAATAAGTTACAGCTAGTAATTCAAATAGAAAAACAATTTGAAGGATTAGACAATAAAAGTTTACTATGGAATTTTGTTACTTATAAAACAACGGGAGTAGTCTTAAATTTTCTTTTAGATTATGAAGAAAGAATAAAAAATACCACTGCTTTTTAATCCACTGTAAACAATGTACATGTTTTCCAAGTAATATTAAGTGAAATTTATAAAGAATTTATTGGCAAAGATGTAGACTCATATAAACAAGAAATCGAAAATGCAAAGAGAAGAACTGCTTTATGGCATTTAAATAATATGAAAATTTGTGATATTTCCTATTTAGAAGAATATTATTTGTGAGTTTAAAAATATTATTATAAGTTAACTAGACCCGAACTAGAAATGTATATTCAAATTTTTATTTAAAAATTACCTTATCCTCTTAACCAAATAGTATAAGAACAATTTCAAGACAAAAATAGCAAAAACATAGTAACTTATAATCAAAGTGGAGCTATTGAAACTACTAACAAAGTCTTATCACAAAAATGTTTAGAAGCCAAATTACATAAAAACAAAACTAAGACATAAAGATATTCAGCTTTGTTATTCGAAATATGTAGAAGTACCACAACAATATTGCTGTGATTTTTCATCTTATAGGCATCCCAAAAAAAAGCACCCACATTTTCAAACTAGACATCATAAATGAAAAAATACCCTTGAAAATATAAAAAACAATCTTTCAGACCTTATAAAAAGTTTTTTAGACGAAAAAACTATAGACAATTTAAACCTAAAAAACAATATTGTCCTCAAAATAAAAAATCTTGTAAATGTTGGCTCTGTAAAGAAGAAGAGCATTATGCTAATAATAGTCCAAAGAAAAATAAAAAAAAATACAATGAAAAAATCAATATCCTAAATTCAACATTTGAAGAAAAATTAGAACCAATCGAACCCGATTATGAAACGAATTCAACAATTTCATCCCTTTATCTCTATGAATCCCAAAGGTCAAAATTATCAACTGAATTCGAATACAAATTTTATTCAAATGATTATTCAAAATAAAAGAGTCAATGGATATATCGATATAGGAGCTACTATATGCATAGCTTCAAAACAATTATTAACTAAGTAGCAAACATTACTAGATAAACCACTTCAAATTAAAATAGTAGATGGAAGTACAAAATTAATTTGGTATGTGAGTTATTACAATAATATAATAATTGAAAAATATACATTTACTATATCATCTATTTATTAAAAAGAACCAGGATTACCATTGATATTAGGCAACAATTTTCTAAAATTATATAATCCATTTTGTCAATATTTACATTATATAACATTAAAAAAACCAATAATAAAATCGTTAAATCAAAAAGCAATTATTCTTAAAATCCCTTTATTATGTACCATACTAATTATAAAAACTTACAACTTTTAACAGACAAACTAGATTATCTACAATTCAATCTTCTCAACAATATTTCTATTCAAACTGAAATTGAAATATTATTAGAAACTATTTGTAGTGAAAATCCTATAGATCCTTTTAAAAATAGTAATAATCAACTAATTGAAATAAAATTAAAAGATACTACACAAGAAATAAACATCTAAAATAATATTCCCTACACTCACCAAGATGTTCAAGAGTTTATTACTGAATGTACTGAACTTTTAGATAAAAAGCTAATTTCTCCAAGCACTAGTAAACATTTAACCATGTTTTTTTTATGTAAATAATCATTCTAATAAAAAACAAGGAAAAAGGAGAATGGTAATTAACTATAAAAAATTAAATGAAACAACTATAGGCGATACTTATAAATTACCTCAAAAATATTATATTATTAATAAATATAAAGGACGTAATTGGGATGAAATGAGGAAAATTACATCATAAATGTTATGCGATTGTTTCCAAGCACTTAATGGAAGGATAGAAGATCAGAAGATCTTTCAATATTATCCAAAAATAGAGGAAGATATAGAGCCAAAACAATCATCTTCCTCGATGCTGATGCATTATCACCTTATCTATTCTTCCAAAGTGGATTAATTGACACCATTTATCTTCCATCATTGTTAAGTCAAAATGACTTTACGATTAATTTTGATGAAAACCAAATAATGATAGCGGAAGCAAAATGAGACGGAAGAGCAAAAATGAGACGGAAGCGAAATGAGACAGAAGCAAAATGAGACGGAAGCAAAAATGAGACAGAAGCAAAATGAGATGGAAGCAAAATGAGACGGAAGAGCAAAATGAGACGGAAGAGCAAAAATGAGACAGAAGAGCAAAATGAGACGAAAGAGAAAAATGAGACGGAAGCAAAAATGAGACAGAAGCAAAATTAAATGGAAGAGCAAAAATGAGACGGAAACAAAATAAGATGAAGCGAAGCCAAAATGAGATGAAAGAATCAAAGACAAGAACCAAATCAGTTTGAGTTAGTTAGATAAATCAACTTAATAACCGTTTCTTTAAAGGTCAAGAAACAAGAAGAAAAAAGAAGTTATCAAGAAGTAGTTGAAGATGAAGACTATAAATATGAGTCAAAATCGAAGACTGAAAGAGTTAGTGATTTTTGTTAGTGATTTTCAAAAAGCTAAATAATGTATTTGTGTGAAACATGAGAGCTATATTTTCTGTAACAAAGCTAGCAATATCTTTCTGTGAGAAAGAAGAAAGCTAAGAGCCTGAAGAGGCTAAGTGAGAAAAAGAATACTTTTTGTAAGAGACTTGAAGAGGCTCGGTGAAAAGAATACTTGTACTTTTGTGAAGTATAGTGAAATCTCAAAAGGGATTATGAGGATTGGACGTAACCCACGGTTTGGGGTGAACCAGTATAAAATTGCTGTGTAGATTCTCACTCTCAACTGTTAACTCTTGTTTCTATTGATGATATAAATACTTCATAATATTGTTTGTCAATCATTTTGAGAAAGTAAATTTTTTAAAAGGGGATTGTATTAAAAAATTCGAAAACACAATTCAACCCCCCTTCTTGTGCATTTTGTATATTGTATACTAACGTGTGATTCACTTTAATTGGTATCAGAGCTCGGTGTTCAAGAACCACTGTAACAAAGTGTGGATAAAGATCCATGGCAGAGTCATACGTATACATAGCTGAAGGTGCTTTCGTAACTAGACCTCCGACGTTCAATGGAGAAGATTATCATTACTGGAAACACAGGATGCGGCTCTTTATTGAATCTACTCCTATCGATCTTTGGGAGATAATAGAAAATGGACCGTGTATACCCGTAGATGAAGAAGGAAATGCCATTCTGCGAACCAGATGGTCTACAGAACAAAAAGCAAGATTTTAGCTATATTCGAAGGCCAAGTTCTTCGTAAGATGTGCCTTAAGCAGAAGTGAGTACGATAAATTCATAGATACGACACTGCGAAGGAGATGTGGGATACGCTATCCATCACACATGAAGGCACAAATCAAGTAAAAGAGTTCAAGATAAGCATTCTTGTACACCAGTATGAGCTGTTCAAAATGAAAGATAAAGAGTTTATCGATAAGATGTTTGGAAGATTTCAAACTATCATCAATGGACTTAAAGCTCTCGATAGAACGTACAACAATCAAGATCACATTAGAGAAATCCTAAGAAGTTTACCGACGAGATGGAGACCAAAAGTTACAGCCGTACAAGAAGTCAAGGATTTGAGCGTATTGAAGCTTGATGAATTACTTGGATCTCTGAAGATACATGAAGTTGAACTCGATGTAGAAGATAAGCCCAGACAGGACAAATCTATAGTATTGAAGGCTGGATAGAAGAATCAAAAGAATCAAAGGAAGAGAAGTTCATTGTCAAAAGCGCTAAATATTGAGGAAGTCAAGGATGATGATTCCAGTAATTTAGATCATGTTTCAAGCGAGGAAGATGATGAACTATCCTTTATCTCAAGGAAGACCAGACGCATGTGGAAAAAAAGACTAAAGGAAACAAAGAATCCTACTTCAAGAAGAATAGCAGAGATGAAGGGAAGAATGAAAAAACAACCATCATATGCTATGAATGAAATAAACCGGGACATTACAAGTTCGAGTGTCAATTGATAAAAAGAAAGCCAAATAAGAGTAGAGAAGGCAATAAAAGCATGATAACAACCTGGAAAGATCTAGATTCGTCTGAATCAGACACGGAGTCAGAGGCATCGGTGCAAGCAAATATCTGCCTGGTAGCCGAAGAAGAAAGTGATGAGGAGGTAACCTCAAAATTTAATGAATTACAAGATGCATACTCAGAACTATTAGAAGATCCTCATGCAATTCTAAAGAAGTATAAGTTGCTTAAGAAAAGATACGTAGAAAACTTAAAAAACACGCAAGCATTAGAAGAAGAATATGTCTGCCTAAAGAAACAAGTAGATGAGTTGAAGAAAAAGGTTGTAGTAGATAGATTTGAAGAAATCAATAAACTGAAGCAGAGAATAAATAGTCTTTCATTTGATCTATAAACATTTACGGAGAGTACGAGGAAAATTAATGGTATGCTAGGGAAATACAGACGCCTTAATGATAAAACAGGATTAGATTTTAGTAAAAACCATCCTCAGCATAAAAAGGTTTCTGCTCCGTTAAGGTAGAAATTTCATCAACCTAATCATTATCGAAGATATCATCAATTACATCATCATATTATGAATTGTGCACGAACTAACCCTAAAGGACCCAAGAAAATCTGGGCACCTAAGAGGCAGATAATACCACTTGAGGATATCCTTTCTTGGAAAAAGCAGCCAACCCCATTGGTACTTGGACAGTGGATGCTCGCGACATATGACAGGAAGAAGGTCTATGTTCCTAGATCTTCATTATAAGAAGGGAGGATCGGTAACTTTTGGAGACAACCAGTAGGGCAAGATAATTGGAATCGGCAAAATAGGTAAAGATTTCTTTGCATGTATTTATAATGTGTTGCTTGTTGATGGTCTGAAACACAACTTGATAAGTGTCAGTCATTGTGTGATTCTAGCTTTGAAGTTATGTTCAATCAAAATCTTTGTGAAGTCAGAAACAAAGATGGGTCTATATTCTTTTCTGCCAAAAGACGAAATAATCTTTACAAAATTGATTTAGAAGATTTTCAAAATCAAAATGTCAAAATGACTTTACATATAATGCTTGAACCACAAACTATGAAAAATTCAACATTAAATACCATTATAGAACTAACCAAAAAATGTCAACTAAACTACTATAAACAATTCCAAAATAAGGGAGAGCCTAGTTGACCAAATGCAGGCAAAATAGAGAAATTAAAAAGGACCTTTGGTGTGCATATTGTAAGAAACCAAGGCACACTAAGGAACATTGCTAGAAATTACATGATAAACCATTAAATCAAGAATCGGGCAATAAAAGAACTTAACATAAACCTTCCAATTCAACCTATGTAACTTAAAACAATCAAGAAACATTACAAGAACTAGGAAGTTTCACCGGTGAAGATATTGATAAACTAAAAAACCTAATGGGTAAGCTTGACAAATCATCAAATGCAAGTCTATCATCTCGCTCGAATAACTTTCCTGTGTGTTCATTTATATTTTTAAGTAATTCTTCTTCTTTAATTTGATTTAATGTCTCAAAAAACTCTTTTTGTAATATGTGGATTATAGATTTTGGTGCTACTAATCATATGACTCATTTATCCACTTGATTTCAAACCTATACCCTTTGCCTGAGTGATAGGAAGATTACTATTACTAATGGGTCCCTTGTCACTGTAGTTGGCATAGGAGATATACAACTTACCTTATCATTCTTATTAGAAAATGTTCTCCATGTACCCAAGTTATCTACAAACCTTATCTCCATAAAAAAATTATCTAAGACATAAACTTTTGAGCAAAATTTCACCCTTCCTTTGTGAATTTTAGGAAGAAGGTTTAAAGAAGAGAATTGGACCTAATAAGTAATGCACCAATTCTTTGGTTAATGGAAAAGATGTAGGGAGTTTTCATTGTAATATGTGTGAGTTTACAAAATGCACTCCTGCATCATTTCCAATTATAAAAAAGAGTATTTACTCTCTTTTTTTTTATCTAGTTCATAGAAATATTTAGGTTCTACTAGTATTCCTAACATGAATGGTTTTAAATGATTTATATCTTTTATTGATCAGTGCACTCAGGTTATATGAATTTTCATGTTGGAAAACAAATCTAACGTGAGTAACATTGTCCTAAGTTTTCGTTCAATGACATAAAATCAATTTGGTGCTAAAATTAAGAGATTTTGAGTTGACAATGCAAGAGATTATTTTAATCAAACTTTGTCATCATATTTTCAAAAGAAAGGCATTATTCATAAATCATTTTGAGTTTATATACCCCAACAGAATGGACAGATAGAAAGAATGGTCATCTTTTGAATACTTTTAGAGCATTATTATGTCATCATAATGTACTTAGACAATATTACGAGGAAGTTGTTCTCACATTTGCATACATGATCAATAGGATGCCTTTAAGTGTTTTGACTTCAAAAACTACTTTGGAATGTCTTTCTCATTTTTATCTAGATGTTAAAACTTCCAATAACATAGTGCCAAGAATTTTTGGTTGTATGACATTTTTTCATATTCATAATCCTTAATAGGATAAGTTAGAACCTAGAGTGTCAAATGTGTATTTTTAAAATACTCACTGACTTAAAAAGGATATAAATGTTATTGTCCACATTCCAAGAAAATACATGTACCTACAGATGTAACATTTTCTATAGTTTTACCTTATTTTTCTCAACCTTATCTTCAAGGGGAGTTGGTGTATAGGGAAGATAAGGATAGTAGTGACGGCTCAGACAATTTGTTACTCTCTTTCCCATTGTTCATTACAAGAGAAGTAGGAATTAGCGACAAAAAGTTATCGATGGACTTCGTCAATTCCACATAATTCATTTAGACATTCATATATGCATGTCACTCCAAATTTAGTCCACTTAACAATGTACTAATATGACAATATATAAGTTCTATACTAATTGTGTTTTAGGTAAATTATTTTGTAATGACAGTTCATTTGGAAAGTTTGTCTTCCATACTAAATTTGGCGACTCATTCACTCTATCCTCTATAAGTTTAGCTATAACAAAAACAATGTTGTAAGAAGGTGTTAAAAACCCTACACTTAAGGGAAGAATTATCGCTGTTTCAATTGGTGCTTTTGAACATATAAGGACCCTTCTCGGGAATCCAGACATTGGGGCCTAATTTACCTTTATTGACTCTTATGTCATTTGGAATCTAAGAAATAATTATATTATTTTCATTTATTGTTGCAATAAACTGGACTCAACTTTAAAGTTGATTTATTGTTGTATCTGTAAGAATTTGTCAAACAATCTCTCTACTAGTTAAGGGTCAAGCTGCGTACTATTGAGTGTGGGCTGTTATTGTTCTTGTTCTATGATTGTAAAAATTGTTAACCTTTTAATTCAAAGTTTGTATTTGAATATTATATTCAACAAATCATCTTATTTCTTTTTCAATATATTGTGTAAAATATTGAATTCAAATTCTCATATTTCTAGAAAATTCAATAAAAAATAAATTTAACATTGAAATATGTCACCAAAGAGACAACGTGATATAATGTGACCCAGGCTCAGGTAACGATTCAAAGGTACTTACTATCAAGGTAGACCATCACACTCTGCAGCTGCAACTGAATCACCTCCTCCCCCTCCAATTACTATAGTTGCAGATGACGCATCACCTGATGTTCCTGATGCTACACCATTCACCACTCCTACATTATCCATTACCATTATAGCTGATGAAGAAGATGGTCGTCAGCCTAAAGCTGAGGGACCTGATGGAAGAACTTACATAACAATTGTCAATAATTTGTAAGTAAAATTACATGAAACACTATATGTTTATAATTAGGTTATAGGTTTAAATTTTGGCAAATGGTATAAAATTATTTGTTTTTATATTATGTTGATTCCATTTGTACCGTATTATAGAAACATGACATCTAAATTTAAGGAAAAGACTGATCTTGAGGGTTATGGATGGAAGAATATCTCTCAGGTCACAAAGACATTTTACTTTTAGGAGTTTGAGGTATAATAAAAATTTACTTTCTTTTTTAATTGATTTGTATACATTAATTAGATAAATATTATTACATTATAAGTATTTATCGATTTTTTTCCTTTTATTTCAGAAATACTTTTTTGAGATTTTGAATTTAACGCGGTCATATATAAAGTATGGGGGAAATAAGCACGTACATGTTATCGTGACTTTATTAGTACGATACACAAGGCTGGTCTATGACCCTTTTATATTTCTGAGCAAATATGGAGTCTTTGGCAACAGTATTGGATATCACCTAAGGCAAAGTCCATTTTAGAGCGTAACTCTACCGACAAACGTGGTGGACTGGGAGGAGAGAGTCTTCCCCTATATAAGGGAGGATCTACTATCCACCACGAGCATACAGAGAAACTTGTAATTATCTAAACTTTGCACTTATATTCTAATTGTTTTACTTTGTTGTATTTCAATTTATGTTGATGTGTGAATT
>JANJEY010000008.1:47646156-47657499 GCA_024703695.1 Erythroxylum cataractarum
AAAAGGTTTCCGGTGGTTTTTCCATACCGGGACCCGGTAGGCCGGTAGGACCGACCCCAGTGTGACTGGACCACTTCAGCATTTATATATATATATATCTTATTAATTAATTAAGTAATTAATATATATATATATATATATATATAAAGTGGCTAACGTGGATCAATGCTCCACCATTAGTTTTTTAATGCCTTTAATGGTTAAAGACAAAAGACTAATGAAGTAGAGAATTGTGATGCTCGTTGGTTTTGTGAGAATGAAATAGGAAGAAAGGATTTTGAGAAAATCCTAAGCTCTTCTCTTCTCATCATCGATCATCAAGGCTTCTTCTCCAAGTTTTCATCTTCCTTCATCGTTGATCATAGCTCTCCAAGAACAAAGGTAAGATCTAGCAGTCTTTAATTTGTTCTAGCTATTCCCGGGTCAAAGGGTTTGCCCCGGTTAGGTTCTCCGATCTCTGCGAGGATACCGTTAGAGACGGTCTCCTTTGGCCGTTATGGTTTGATATTGTTATATAGACACATGGATCCTGGCTTTCAGGAAGGTCCCAGAATAAAAATTTTTGTTTTCCGCACCGTGTGCATGTGATGCACACACCGGGATTTTCCTACAAAAATTAGACGAAAGAATCAACGATAAAGAACCAAATCAGTTTGAGTTAGTTACAGAAATCAACTGAATAATCGTTTCTTTAAAGATCAAGAACAAGAAGAAAGAAGCTATTATCAAGAAGCAGTTGAAGATGAAGACTATAAATATGAGTCGAAGTCGAAGACTGAATATGAGTCGAAGTCGAAGACCTGAAGAGGCTCGGTGAAAAAGAATACTTGTACTTTTCTGAAGTATAGTGAAATCTCAAAAGGGATTCTAAGGACTGGACTTAACCCACGGCTTGGGGTGAACCAATATAAAATTATTGGGTCGATTCTCACTCTCAACTCTTAACTCTTGTTTCTATTGCTGATATAAATACTTCATAATATTGTTTGTCAATCGTTTTGAGAAAGAAAATTTTTTTAAAAGGGGATTGTATTAAAAAAATTCGAATACACAATTCAACCCCCCGCCCCCCTTCTTGTGCATTTTGTATATCATATGCTAACGTGTGATTCACTTCAAACCTGACAAATTCTTTCAAAATTTCCTACAGGATTTATCCAAGCAGTCAAGAATTCGAAGGATCAATTTACTAAAGAAAGGGAAATTTTTATCAAAGCTTTTAGTAGCTATCCAATTTTCAAAGAAACAGAAAATCTCCAAGAAGCAAAAGTCAAAGTATCTAGAATAGTTTTCATTCAGGTTGAAATCAGCAATAGAATGTATCCACCCATCGATGAACTTCCTTGACATCAATTTGAATGGGAAACTATTAATCAATTCAACCTCAATTGTTTAGAAGGTATATACCAACAGTGCATAAGGATCAACTCAGACTCATTACTTAAAGTAAATTACAAAAGACCAAATATGATCATGGTTTCAACCTATAAATCAATTATCTCCCCAGAAGCTCTGCAAATAGTGTAACAGTTTGAACAACCATTATCACAAATGGACAACATCTTTAATGACCTGTCAAATCCATGGAAATATGCCATCTGTAATCAACTTCGCACTCATCATCAACACAACTGCAGTTACTGTCCTACCACTTCCAAAAATGACAGAGATGATAGTTGTTCTATTGAAGCCATTATTGAAGAATAAAGGCTAAAGGACCACCGAAAGCAAAGATTCTCAAGGATGTAGGGGCCCTTTCTATAATGTCTTTAGTTTTTACTTTAATGATTCCTTTGCTTTTAGTAGGAATCTCTTTTCCTTTTGTTGACCATCAATGTTTTTGTCCTTTTCTTCTTTCTCTATCCTCATAGTTGAAAAACTATTGGTTACATTTTTCGTTTTCCGCTAATCATCTTTAATAGTTTTTCCTACGCTTTAATTTTGTAGCTAAAAATTATTAGCGACATTTTTGAAATCGTTGCCAATACCTTTTGACTACGTTTAATTTTCATAAATAAAATAATTAGCTACATTTTCAAAAGCGTAGCTAAAATTTTTTAGCTATATTTTTAGAAATGTAACTAAAAGATTTTAGCTATGTTTATAAAAACATAGCCAAAAACTTTTACGTACATTTTTTAAAATAAAACCAAATGTTTTAGTTACATTTTATAAAATATAATCAATTTTTTAATATACATTTTAAAGAAATGTTATGCCAAATTAATTATAATTATTTGTGACATTTTTAATTCATATTATTGTATATAATATTTAATTTTTTTTTGATAATTTATTATACAAAAATAATTGATATTTTGAAACATATCATTAAATTATACCAATAAAAACAATTGCTTCATATATAAGATTTTAATTACAACCTTAACAATTCGTCTAGATAATATAATAATTAAAAGATCAATTTACAAATTATAAATTTTGAGATTAAAAAAATTACAACATAAATGAGACAAATAATAACAATAACTCAAGATCACCAAATTGTAGTCTCCATAAGCTAACAAATATGCCCTAAATGTACAATTATCATAGAGAATCATTATATCAAACACTTGAAATTCACGTCAGAGGCTATGGTTCAACCTTCTTTATCAACGTCACCTTTGGCTTTACCCTCTACTGGGTAAGTACAATCACACCAATTATGATTAACAATGCACCTGCAAACCACTTTTCAAAAGGGAAATTACTCAAATAGAGAGATTCTTCCTTCTCTCTAACAAACTCTCCTTGCCATTCAGACCAATCTAGCTATCTTCCTTCCCCTCCACCCCTTCTTCGATTTTTCTTCATTTGATTGATTCTATCCACCATATTTTCTAGTCCTCCAGTAAGCCCCCATACTCCATACTCCATCCTCCTTCCTCCTTCATTTGCACTCGTTTTTTAGTGAAGTGGCATTGCTGTCTATTTTATCACAAAAGTTTTCCTGCCCACTTTTCATTATCGTTAAAAAAAACCTACACTTCCAACACAAATTACTAAAACGCTGCTACCTTATTAAAACCTGCACTTTCTTTTTCTTATCTCTTACAATGACTGACACCTCAACTCCCAAACTTTTTAAATTCCCCTCTTTACCCTTAATCTATTCCCCATCTTCCTCATTTATCCGCTCTCTTGCTATACCGATCCACAACAGTGCAAACCTTAATGTAAACCCCTACTCCCCTTCCAAACCCTCTTCATCCCATTCATCCTCCTCACCCCTCTATAAAAATGCCCACCTTCAACTTCAAAGTTTCCCTCTCAAAAAACAGATTCAACAGAAGGAGTCTCTACTAAGCTAGGAAGACATGAAAATAAGTTATGGGAGATAATTCTGACTCTCCTTTATTTTTTAGTCCTCCAATAGAGGTTGAAGGGAAACTAATGGTTGCTCCTAGCCTAGAAATGCTAAAGAAAGGAGTTAGAATATGGGTGTCTACTCTAGTTATCTTTTTTATGGATAAAAGACTTGCATTTTCAGTGATACAAGCTTGGTCTCAAAGGAATTGGAAAGAAAGAGATTTAATGGAGGTAGTGCTCACCGAGGAAGATAACATTATCTTCACTTTCTCTTCAAAATAAAAAGCAAAAAAAATAATTGAAGAAGGTCCGTGGCACATTTCACAACTTCCACTATTTGTTCAATGTTGGGAACCAGGAATAGAACTAGAAAAAATCATAATGAAAAACATTCCCTTATGAGTAAACATTCACAACATTCCTCTAAAATACTGAACTATCAAAAGCTTGAGTATGCTAGCTAGTAATTTGGGAAAACCTAAATGTATAGATGAGAACACAACATTGAGGGGAAGAGTCAGGTTTGTCAGATTGTGTGTGAGCATGGATATTTCCAAAAAAATGAAGGATTGCATCTTTATATTAAGGTTGGCTAATGAGCGTTCTCTTAGAGAGGATAAAGTTATGGTTATATACCAATGGAAACCATTGCTTAAAGCTCAAGGTAAAGAATAAAAACTTACTGGAAAAAAACTGAAGTGAATCACACGTTAATACACGACTTGTTATACAATATAAAAATGCACAAGAAGGGGGGATTGAATTGTGTATATTTTTTAAGCCAATCCCCTTCAAAAATGTTTTGTTAAAAGAAACTTGTTTTTTTTTCACAAGAACTACTGAAATCAAAGTTATAAGGTATTTTTCGAAAACTTGTATAACAACTAGTAAGATCAAAACTTGAAAGATAAGAGAGATTAAGAGTTGAGAGATGTTGACACAGTGATTTTTATACTAGTTGTAACATCCTATCACCGATGGGAAGGGTAATTTGGCAATTTGGGATGGGTTAGGAATGTTTAAATATATCTCGGCATGCACATGCATCTTGTAGCCTCTATATTTATATGAATGGTAATTTTTGTATATGCACATGATTGTACATGCATTCATGACATTTCCCGCCATATGTATCTAAATGCAATTTTGTGAGATTTATGTGATAATTGTGTTTGAAAAATTGATCTGGAGTGATCTAGGTGTGTTTTCCATTTTTAGGGACTTTTAGGATTTTTTTGAAATTTTTCGGGATACCTTTCTGGACTAAAAAAATTGTCAAGTGACAGACTGATTTGATTTCTGGTACTGAAAATGACTACCCAATGACACTGGAAATGTAGATTCATGATTTTAGGAATTATGAACTTTGAGCCATTGGAATTTGGAGACAAATTGGACTAGAAATTTAATTGAGATTGGAAATGTCTAAGAAGAAGACAAGTGGCAAGTGACACATGTCACTTGCCTACTTAGTCTTAGGCTTAAAGGTTATTAAATTAACCTAAGTGGCTTAGTTCCACGACACTCTCCCTAAATGAGTTAAAAAAATCACTTTTTATGCCAATTTCTTCCTCCCATCCGTAGCCTCTTCTCCTTGCTTCTTCGATGGTCTCTTCTTCTTCTTTTTCTTCTTCTTCTTCTTGTTAATCTCCACCCACACCAAAGCTCTTATATTTCCCTTCATGTGTCCTTGCTTAAGTTTTCTGCCTCCCTAGATATGGTGATTGTTGTGTGAGAGAAGGGAAGGAGGGGATTTGGTAAGTTAGTGGAAGATTGAATATTTAAAGCTTGTTTAGGTGAGAATTTTGTATTGTGTTCTTTAATTGGTAGTTAGAAGAATTTATTGTCATTAATTAATTTCATAAAGCTTGTGGTAGGATTGTATGGGTATGTTGCTTCTTTGATTGATTGATGATTGGTAAAAGATTAATGATTAATATGTTTTGGATTGGTTTTGGATTGATTTTGATGTCTGAATAATGTTAGATAAGTTATAAATTTAAGTAAGAAGATGGTGTATGTTGTGTGCTGCCAATTGGGATTAATTACTCAAGTAAATGTCTTGATAAATTTTTGGTTAAATTCTTGGTTAAATGGGATGGTTATTGATGTGGTATTGGTACTTGCATGAAAGGAGTAGAGTTTTGGTTGAAATCTGAAAAATGGAACTTGTGCATGTTTCAATTATTTGTTTATAACTTTTGATGTGGTTATGCTATTGAGTTGAGGTTTGATTTAAATTAAACTTAATAAGTATGGCTAGAATTCCTATGAAGGAAGTCCTGTCCAATTATGGCTTGAAGAGCTTTGAATTTTGCTTGGAAGTTGACATATCTGTGATGGATGAATAGTATTCTGATTTTGGTTCCATTATTGAAGACCTGAAACTTTGAGAACTTTCCTAGGATAAAGGAGACAGATTTTGTGAAATTGGTCTTCATAAAAGTTGAATATTTACTTGTTAGCTTTCTAACACCACTAAGTATGATATTTTTCGATGTATAGAATGAAATTTATGGTATGTTAATGTTCAGGTGGTAATTCAGCCAAAATGTCTTTCGGTGTGTAAATGCTTTATATGTATAGGTTTTGTGCTTTTTGTGTTCTGATAATTATTCGGGAATGTTAAAGGTGAAATTGGCTCAAGTGACCTTCTATAAAGTTGTATAGGATTTTGTAAATTTCTAATGAGGTATTTTATGCGAATTTTGGATGTAAGGATTGTTAGATATAAATTTGTAAAGTTTTGTTATGGTTTGGGTTAAATGCTGATTTCTTAAACCCTAACAGGACAGCCACCTTAGTAAGAGGATTTGACCTAGTTTGAATGGGAATTTGCTTTGAATTCCTTCTTGAGAATTGTATTATATTGTCTGAGCTTTTTATTTCTATATGGTATGTGATTTTTCGAAAATATGTTGGAAAGTTATGAATGTTGGAAAATTCTGTTACTGTGAGAATGAGACTCATATAGGCAGAAGCTTTGCTTGAGAATTTGAGTTGTTTAGAGGTTGATTTTTCTTCCAAGTTATACATGAAACTTGTATAAAATGTTTTTATCTTTCTTTTTACATATATCTTGGAATTTTTGGCATAAGGAATGGAAAGATAGGAATTTTTTTGTAGAGTACAGTTACTGTTTATATGGTAGTTTTACTGTTTCATTGGGCAGAAACTTTGTTTGTGTTTTAGACCCTCTTATAGATTGAATTGGATTAGTGGGTCTTCTTGAAGATTGTATAAAATGTTTAGAGCTTTCTAATGGTGTGTAATGTAATTTATTTGGAGTTATGAGTAAAATGTTATGAGGATTGGAAGAACACAATTACTGTTCATATGGTCATTTATGGGCAGTAACTTTGAAGTAGTTTTTGGAACCCTTAGAGGTGAGATTAGTTTATGAGCCCTTCATGGAACTTGCAGGGTTTCTTGTTATCTTTCCAATGAGATTTTGTTTGTAATTTTTGGATAAGTGTGTAAAATGTTATGCATATTAGAAATTCAGATGGTGGAAGAGAGGGAAATAGTGCAAACTCTCTTATCTTTTGTTTTGTCCTAGAGCTTCTTTTGCTTATATCTTCGTCATCTAACCTCCGATTGACCTGATTATCGAGGAGTTGGATTCATAAGACAATTATCTACCTCTCCATGTAGAATTGTTGACTTTGTGGGATTTAATTGAGATTTAGGGATTGAATCCAAGTGAGAGAATTGATTAAATTTTGGCTATCTGGACCTATAGAGGTCCAAATTGAGTAATTATGGTGTCTATGGGTTCCTAAGACATAGGGAAATATGTTGTGATATGAAATATAGAATGGTACCGGGAATGTCATGAACATGAATTGTACACGTTTTAATTGTTCCATATGCATTGTTTGATACTTCTGAACATACATTGATTAATGTGTGATTATTTTGCTTGTTATACAGGCACAGTTGGAAAGTCATCCCACGGACGTTGCCGAGACTTCCCGGCATTAGCTCGAAAGCTATTTGCTTTGTAACCTAGATGGTTCCTCAATTATAATTTTTTTTATATTTTACACTTATAAAACTGTGGAGAATAATGGTGGGACTATTGCGTTTGTCTATGCCTATATTCCGGACCGAAGGTTTCCGATGTATGTGGGAGATTATGACATAGGAGTATTCTGTTGTGATTGTGATTTTGTGAACTATTTGTTAAATGCATTGATTTGGGATGAATTTGGACATGGCTTTACTTTATATTGTCATACGCATCCCATGCATAAATGCATGATCAGTAATTTGACAGTTGTGACCGGAGCAGCCACCGAGAGCTTCAAGCTCAACGTAATTGGGCCTTGAGCTCACAGTGACTCAGAGCCTCAGGCTCACCGATTAATGCGCCCTTAATGGGACAGTTTAGGCGCTCGGTCACAACAACATAATAAATTGGAAAAAGGGTCACCTACGCATTACATATGCATTTGATTGAATGTCTTTGATTGGGTGAAAAGTAATTTGCTTTATGCCCATGTGAATAGTCATGTGGCACTTCCGAATGGATTATTGTGGAATAAATGTGATCTGTTTGTATATTGCATGAATTGGGTGAACCATCGATGATGGTTCCTCACTGAGTTCGCAAACTCATCCAAAATTGTAAATTATTTTTCAGGACCGTGAGAGTAGACTCGTAGCTCCAGAGAGACTTTTCCTGCCGTGTAGATCGAGTTGGCAAGAGAAATCATGGCTCACAGGTCAGTTAGCTGGCACTTTTTTAGGGATGACCTAGTTAGGGCTTTTTGTATTTGATTTCCTTTTTGGAGTAATTGCAGACAAGGAAAAACTGACAGTTATGTAAATTACTGCTTTTAATGATATATAAGAAAAAAATTATGGTTTCAAAAATTAGTGATTTTCATATTAATGCTTTATGATTATTGATGCCATGTGAAGTGTTAGTGATTGCTCGTAGCGCACCATTTTTGTAGGGTATGTATTGGGATGACCTACAGGTGTCCCGGTGTATACCCTATGATAAGGGGGTGCTACACTAATTATAGATCTTGGAAATGATTAGATAAGCTATTGTTATGTTGGCTGATGTCAATGATTGGTGAAAGTGTGGTAGGTCAGGTAAATCAATCCAAAACTTCTTTAGAAACATGGAAAACATTAGAAAAATTATATACTCAAACTTCAATGATTAGAGTCTTACAGTTAAAACCGTAGAGAATGGAAAAATAAAATAGACGAAATTGTTGCTTAATCAGCATACAAAGTTCATTAATCTGATGCGTTTAAATACAAGAAGATTGAACTGAAATGAGAGGAAAAAAACATAAATCTTAGCTAAAAAATTAACATCTTATTTGAACTAATGAAATCCCTTGATTTAAGGAACAATTCAGAAATATGAAAAAAGAAATCAATAAAATTGTTACAGCTCCTCCACAAAATCAGCTAAGAAAGTCTCAAATATCTCAACACTTCTCCTTGAGACTTTTCTTTGATGCTACAAGCTTGCGTCGTAAATCTTCAAACCTGCTCTTGGGAAGTGCTTTGGTCAGAATATCAGCAATTTGCATTTATGAAATATAATGCAACAACTTAATCTCTTGATTCTTCTCAGCTTCTCTAATAGAATGAAACTTGACTTTAATGTGCTTAGTTCTGCAATGTTGCACAGGGTTATTTGCAATAACAATAGCAGATTTGTTGTCACACATGATCAAAGTAGGTTCAACTTACTCTTCCCCTAAACCAACCATTAATTTCCTAAACCAAATGGCTTGATTTGCTACAGTAGCAACTGATATGTACTCAGACTCTGCAATTAACTGAGCCACAACTTCTTGTTTTTTTAGAGTTTTATGAAAAAGGATTAGAACCAAATGAGAAGACATATCTAGAAGTACTTTTACAATCCTCTAAACTTCCAGCCCAAACACTATCAACATATCCCTGCAATCTTCCATTAGTTTTTGTCTTAAACAAAACACCAAAGTCAATTGTACCTTTAACATAGTGCAACACCCTTCTAGCAGCATTAAGGTGAGCTTGACTTGGTGAATGCATAAATCTAGATAAAAGACTAGTTGAAAATAAAAGATCAGGTCATGTAGCTGTCAAATAAAGTAAGCTACCAATCAAACTTCTGTAAACAGTAGAGTCCACCCTATCTTCTCCATCATCTAAAGTTAAATTTTCATTATGGACAAGTGGAGTTCCAACAGATTTACCTTGTTCCATTTGAAATTTCTTGAGGATATCCCAAACATATATTCTTTGAGTAAGAAAAATGCCTTTTTCCATTTGATAAACCTCCATCCCTAAAAAATATGTCATCAGCCCTAAATCTGACTTCTCAAACTCTTGCTGCATTTCTTTCTTAAAAATTTTCAAATGGTGAAAATTACTCCCTGTTAACAACATGTCATCCATATACAGGGATAAAATCAATTTTTCACTATCTTTAAATTTTTTGACATACAAAGTTGCTTCATTATCACTCCAATAAAATCCTTGTTGGATTAGGTGAGAGTTAGGCTTTAAGGACCTGCTTAAACCCGTATAATGCCTTTGTTTTAAACTTATACACTTTTTCTTCTTAGCCTACAACTTCAAAACCTTGAGGTTGGTGCAAATAAATCTGCTCCTCAAGAATTCCATTTAGAAAGGCAAACTTGACATCTAAATGAAATACACTCCAACCATTTTTTTCAGCAAAAGCAAGTAACAATCTGATAGTATCATGTTGTGCCACTAGTGCAAAAGTATCGTCATAGTCTACTCCAGCCATTTGTACATATCCCTTAACCACCAATCTGGCCTTGTGTTTGAAAATAGAATTATTCGGGTTTGATTTAGTTCTATAAACCCATTTAACTCCAATAATATTCTTACCTTTTGGCTTAGTGGTGAGCTCGCAAGTTTGATTCTTCTCAATCATTACAATTTATTCCTTCATTGCATTTTGCCATATTTCACATTTGGAAGCTTCCAAAAAAATCAATTGGATCTTAAACAACCATATTGCACCTCTTGTATATTTTTGAAAGTGTTTTTGTCTTCAAAACTGGCGAATCTGGTTCTGAGTCAAAATTTTCACCATTATTCCCAGTGGACACATTTGGTTCTTTCTCAGAGATAGAAACTTGAGGGGAAAAATCAGATTTCTTCTCAACTAAACCTTTATCCCAATTCCAAAAGGCACATTCATCCACCTTAACATCTGTGCAAACTATAATATCTTTTTTTGCACATTATAGACACGATATCCCCTAGACTGGGCTGCATAGCCTAATAAAATACCTAAATCTGTCTTCCCATCCAATTTGCTTCTTTTTGCAACTGGCACATGAACATATTACACAGAACCAAAAATTCCAGGTGCTTTATGGATGGTTTTGAGTCGAACCAAACTTTATAAGGTGTCATTCCTTCCATAGACCTTGTTGTGAGTTTGTTTAGAAGATATACAGTCGTATCCATGGCTTCAGCCCATAAATTCTTAGGAAAATTCTTCTCAATCAACGAGCATTTGGCCATCTCCATGACGGTTCTATTTTTCCTCTCCGAGACACCATTTTGTTGTGGTGAGTAAGGTGTTGTCTGCTGGAACCGGATCCGGGAACCGGATCCGAACCGAAAACGGACAACCAATCAAAAAACGAAATGAAACAAATAGCTCGAAAGCATCGGAAACAAATGATGTGAAAACAAATCCCAAGCAAAAATTGAAACCAAAGTATAGTGATTTCGATTTGCGAAACGGAAGGTGAATCAAAACGAAGGGCAGAAACAAATTAATCGTAGCAAAGCAATTACGAATCGAAAGCCAACTTAAAAATCAAATCATACAAATGAAGTCAAATCGAATTGGCTCGGAATCAAATCAAATAACTATTCAAGTGAACTGAAACACAAATTGTCGACATCCAAAGCGTGAACATAGAAAACTTATCGCGTTAGAAACCCTAGATCAAAACTCAACTAAATTGGTTCTTCAAAACCACAATTCTCAAACATTCATCAAAGCTGTCACTAACATCAATCTTA
>JANJEY010000008.1:47826177-47838451 GCA_024703695.1 Erythroxylum cataractarum
TGAATGATAAGAATTAGTTGTAGTCGATGAGTCAAATGAGTAGAGATTAGAGAGTTTAATAAAAATAATATCAGTATTTGAATGATTATGCTCATGACATTCAAAGTTTGTATAATAAAAATTTCAAGCTTTTTATAAGGGAAAATTATGTTCTAAACTCAAAGGAAAACTATATCGATCTAGGTATAATTAACCAAAGTTGTCATTATGAAATTTGGAGATTATCTTCCTAGCTTTCCAACGATATAAAGTATGAAATTTTTGGATATCAAAGTCAAGAGATATGATCATTAAAAATTGGTAATGCTACATAGGATGTATATACAGAAGAATTATGGTAAATGAAGTGATATCGTACTAGGATTGATAAATTTGGAAAGATTATGGGTGAAAGGGGGTGTTAGAATGGATGTAGGATCCATTAGAGATTTCTTGGAGAGTGAAATTTCTGTAAAAACCCGAAGGTTACACGAGAAAGCCATGTAAAATAAACACTAACCGTGTATTCCATTAATGAAAAGGCCACCAAAGATCCGTGGGTTACACGGTTTGCCTGTGGGATTTCACACAGCTAGTGTTTTTACCCTCCAAATGACAAAATCTCATTCAGAGATAAATACTGTAGATCTAGAAGTCCTCTTCAAAACCATCCTAAGCTAACCTTAATCTGACATCTTTAGAGAAAGTTATGCTACTTTCCCCAAAAGAGATCCAATATGATTGAGGAAAAATGCATGTTTGATTCTTTTAGCCATAACTTCATCATCCGACCTCCAAATGAAGTGATTATTAAACCAATAGATTTCTAAAACATTTTTCTATCTCTCCATAAATATTGATAGCCTTTGTTATTGATTTGAAAAAGATTGATGGAAAGAAAGCGAGGGATCGGTTGGGAGAGCATGACTGGGTTACGAAGATACTTTGGACTTTCAAGCATATCTTAATCTATAGAGTTTCGAATGAGATGATTCTTATTTCATAATGAAATAGAGACATAGAGTTACAATGTTCTGAAGAAGTCAATTTGTAATTTTGGTGTTTGACTGGTGGAGACAGGCTACGCTTATGGGATGATGGCTAATGAGGGATCATTGAAATAACTCTACAGGATAATACATTCACGTTTTATGACTTCGAATATTAGGCTCTGGAAATGGGGTCTAACAATATTGGAAGTGCTACTTATATGTGAATGAGACTGCCTAATTGAATATTCTAACTCTTAATTGAAAAGTTAAATACCAGACCTAGTCCGATGAGTATTGATACTGTGATAATACATGCAAATGAAAGTGATTGAATTAATGACTGAACTGTGACATGCATATAATTTCAATGCATGTAATGTAAAGTCCGTTGCGACTAATGTTACTATTGACTGACTGAAAATGCTATTGAAAGAGCTTAAAGTTCTATGGTAAAGCCTATGTTCTCACTATATACTGAGCTCGTTGTTCGTAACAGATACGGGAGACTAAAAAGACACACGGTCACAACATTGTAAAAACGAATATGAGTCTCATACATATTGCATCCATATATGACTAAAATTCATTGAATGATTTGCAAAGCTGTAATGAGATAATATCTTGATTTGAATTGTGTAACTGAATGAACTGTGTGACTGTATGATCTGAGTGATTTTATGATGCCTGTGTTTTGCTACATTAGTGAGCCATTGAGGATAGTTATTATACTGAGTTCGCAAAAGTCATCAAAATTGTAATGTGACTTTCTAGGTTTAATAAAGATCTCCAGATAAGCAAATTGGAGTTAGCCACGATAACCGAGTGAGGGTTCCAGATCAGGATCAGATTGCACCTGCATATGTATTTTATTCTGTTGTATCAAAAGTGTAGTCATAAGTATTATTCAATGTGTATGAAATGATATTGAAATGTAATGTCATTGTGACTACAAGTATTTCATTTCTGTAATGGGCCCAAGTGTCTACTAAAACTCTGATCAGTTAAATAATGATTGTAATTTTTGTGATTGAAAATGTTTATAAATAAAAATTGGTCCGAATTTGATTATCAATTTTCTGCATTTGCGTATGTTGTTTAAGAAAATTTGCAATGAGTTTTGACTGTTTACTTTTCTAACATGCCACCCTCGTGGGATACGTATTCGGATATCACTCAAAATGTCGGGTACATGTCTTGCAAGAGTAGGGTGCTACATATAAACTTAGAGATAGGTCAACATAGATACTCTAGATTAAGGTCAAACCTAATAGTAGAATTTATAAATTGATAACGCAATCCTAGGGGTTTTAACTAGAAACATTTATGTTAATCAACTAATGTATTAGTTGTTAATAGTATTAAGAAAGATATTAACACAATATCGGAAAGTTCACGGTCTAATAATCAATAATATAATTGCATGATGATAAAGGGTTAATATTTGAGGAATCTTAGGGGGATTCATTTCCTAGACATTGTTATTTGATATTGAATGTTTTTATGATTTTTCTTTGTCTTGCATTCAGAATGTTCTAATTCTTAGTTTGATTATTTAGTTTAATATTTAATTAAGACCGAAATTTGTTTCATAGGTTAGATAATAGAAAAAAGGTAACTACTAGTACTTACAGTCTTTATGGTATCAACTCATACTTGTCTGTGCTAGCTATAACTACATCGTGCACTTATGGTAAATTTTAATGTTGATATGAAAAATATATATCAAGTTTTTGGCAATGTTGCTGGAAACTAGTAATATTAGGAAAACCTAGATTTTATTATTCTAACCATTATCTTTGTATTTATTTGTTGTCTTTTGTTTTTTTACTTATCCATTTATTTATCTTTTGAACTTCTCTACTTTGACTTTGACTTTGTGACTTATTGTTAGGAATTGAGATTCATCGCTATAGCCATAACTCACAATAGAAGGATGGAGCAAATAGTTTTTTCATATGAGTTATGATATGCCATCGCTTAGGGCAATATCATAATTTTGGAATGAAAGGTTTGGTGACATGTTTTCGAAGGCTCATTCAATGTCTGTGCATTTTTGCAACATTTGTAGGAGTAACCATTACAATCACAATTTTCCGACACCAAATTATATGTGGGAGCAAGCATAAACAACCAATCTTAGAGTACAACCTAAGAGGATACTTATTATTTAGAATGGAGAAACCTTTAAACTGATGGATGGAATGATTATGCTCTAACTGAATGTTTACAACAACAACAACAAGAAGAAAGTATTACATATAAAATAATGGAATGCCTTCCTAAAAGTGCAGCTAGATAATGTGAATTCAAAGAAATATTTTGTTTATTTGAATAAATTAAGCATAATACATCATAGTATTTGAGCTTATTAACACCTCAAAGTGAAGAACAAATTAAGATTGACTTCATGAATGATGTCACATCTCAAGAAGGTGAGGTAACTATTATTTTAGACGAAAACGATGAAAAAATGACTGAGGAAGTAGAAGAAGAATAATAGGAAAAGGAAGTCTCTATCCTAGAAGAAGAAGTAGAGCATTGGAAAAAGATGATTGAAGAAGAAGAAAAGGTGGAAGCATTTGTCCAAAAATATGAAACAAAAGTGTGGACAAAGGTGGTTGTGGAAAAACAAGAGAAGGAGCCAATTGAGGAAACTATTGATGAATCATTGGTAGTCAACTTAAGTACTGATGGTTCCCACTTCCCATAAGGCAAACTGTTTAGGTCAATTGAAGATTATGGAGTTTTGTTATTCCTTATCTTATTAATAGTTTGTTATTAAAAAGGGCATTAATGTAATTGATAGGATTTATTAATTTAATAAATTATGCATTTATTATTATCTTGCAACATATGACTTATTTACAGGCTACTACACTGCCATAGAGAGAACCGAGTGGAAGTAGGCCCCTAATTATAGACCCAACATAATGGTAACGTGCAGGGTCATCAAGCTAATGATTTAAACAAGAACTAAATGGGAAGCAATCTATCAATTAGGATAGGTTTTATTTTAAATTCCATATTATTTTTCATTTTGATGTATAGTTATTTATTTTTAATGTGTTTTAGGTTAAAACATTAAGCATCTTGATGAGATTGTGTGTAGTTGTTATGTTAGGGTATGTTGTTAAAGATTTATAACTCTAAGTCCACAAATTTTATTAATCATCTAATTTTCAAGTTGCACACATTTACAAAGCGCTACATGCTCTCTAAAAACACTAGTGTAGACTTACACGGTTAGATGCGCACCCACCTAACTTACCGAGTAAGTCTGTGAATAGTTGAATTTCAGTGACCTACACAATTAGCTACACAGTTGTGTAACAGACTATGTAAGTCAATGATACCTCAAGAAAAATTCCCTAACTCTTCACTTTTTCCCTTTGTCATTTCTTTCTTATTCTCCCACCACCACCCTCTCAATCTCCCTTAGAATTTTTTTCATTTTTCTTGCAAATTAGTGACACCCAAGTTAGTATTTCTTATCAATTTCAATTTTTTATCCATGAATAATTAGGTGTTTTGTGATTTTTAGAGAATTTTTGCTCAAAAATTCTAGATTTACGATTTTGGGAGTTTTTGAGATTTTATGTGATTTTATAAATAATTGTGGTTTAATAGTTGAATATTATCATTGCCTATTGGATTTAATGATTCAATTTCATGAATTACATGTGCATTAGGTGAAATTTCAACTTGGATTACTAAATTGTACGATATTGCTCACTAATTGTTAATTTGCACGAATTTAGGGTTAATTAGTTGTTTATATAGTTAATTGAAGTCGAGTTTGTGTTTAATTGCATGTCAATTTTAATTTTCGCATGAATTAGATGTTTAATTTCATCAATTCTACATAATTGCTAGATTAGGGTTTTTAATTTCAGTTAGGGACAAATTCATAATCTGATAATTCGATTAGTTTTCATTGTTAGTTACAATATTGTTAATTTTAACTTTATGATTTATTAGGCTATTATTTAATTTTCCTAATTATTTAATGATTCTTTTATTTTATTTTATTCATTTTTTTAGTTAGTTATCTATTTAATTGATTTAGATTATTTGTTGTAATTTTGTTATATGTTTAACTTTTCCTTTTCTAGTTCGTTTTTATGTTTAATAACTTAATGAGCATAATAAGAAATAAGTGTGGGGAAAAGGTATTTTCATAATCTACTTGCAATTTTCTCACACATATGTAAATTTTTAAGCATAATGATAAGACTACGATGCCAAAAAGACATACCACGAAAGTGACAATAAGGAGAAGGGACTGCTAGAAATTCGAGAGGCACTCGCAGTACAAGCCACATAATGACCTTTGATGTTATTCTTCAATACAACAACACATGAAGGGTAGTATCAGTTGTTAAATGACAAGACATTCGTCACAGGTCATAGCATAAACTAGTAAGTCTTGGGGGAGGTCGGTTTGCAACAAGTTAGTAACGTAATCATTATCAGAGCCTAGTCCAAATTCTTTAAGAACATGGAGCCCTCCTACTAGGAGTTGACACTTGATGTGCTCTCCATGTTCTTCGTGGAGAAAAAAAGAAATGAATAGGATCAGCCCTACACTACTCAATTACGAAGGGAGATGATTTGAATGAGTTATTTAGAATTCTCCATCACCATAGGCTTTTATGGACTCAGGCTTACCTAGCCTTATGGATAGACTTCTTGTATGGAATGCCTTCCTAACAATTTTGTAGCACAATTAGCAATGACAGTGACTACGACTTGAGTGGATCCAAGGCATCATCACCACCACACCTAGCACTCTGCTATATACAGAGTTCTGAACCACACATTGAGCGACCAGGGTGACAACCATGGTGTTGTATAGAACTTAGATGTATTTTATTTATGGAGCATTCGAAAGGATGCTAATTCATCTGGGGCATACATTTGCCTAGTTTATCAGACAGGAAGGTCAGTACAAAGGAATTGAGTGATTCCTTTGTGAAGGTGTGAAAATTTGTTATGTTGATTGTAGAAAGATTGTCAATTGATTGTTATTGATATTTATTTATGGAATTTTGTTCTAATGTACTACTAAAGTACAATTATATGCTTGTTTGATTCATAGGATTACCATTATTTAGAATGTGGACGGATAGGCTAATATTGAAAAGGTATGGCTTCTTTTATATTTAATTATTTGGATTATGATTTTCTTCAGGACAATCAAATGCTTAAATATGAGGAAGTACTTAATCCATTCTTAATAAGTTTTTAGGTATTAATTGTCTTCATAGATCAAAAAGAAAGGAAGTCAGGAGGAATTGAGGCAAAAATTTGGAGAATTGAAGCTATTTTGTATGGACATACCTATGCTGGTGAAGAACATGTCAATGTATGATTTAGACACAACCGTGTAAAGGACCATATGTTTACCCATGTTGATATCTGACATGCCCGTATGGTGATGCACACGCTTGATAAATTATTATTTGACTATAATTATACACACATATTTAATGTTTTTTTTGGCTTGATATTTTAATTTTTTATATTTGGTACTTAACTCACTCAAAGTGAATTTATAGGTAATAATTACCTTTATGGACCAAAACGAGAAGAATTCGGATGAAATCGTGGCATGGAATGAATATTTGAATAAACCAAGGCCCTACATGATCGTGTATAGTGACTGTGAAAGTCTCTATAAACAAGTTAAGGTTGAAGAACTTTAGTTCTGGTCATGTGGAATTACACTCCCATTTATGTTAATATACACAATTGTGTATGTTGTCCATGTAAGTCTCTATACTCGTATCAATTGATAGTGTATAACCCAAAAATCTTAGTTTTTAGTATAAAAAAACATATTTAGAGGCAAAATAAAGGAGAGCCAAAATTCTAAGAAATTTTAAGATGTAAGCAACCTATATAGGAGACAATTCTGATCAAAGGATGAGGGAAACATGACGATAACATCAAGAGATATGTTAGATAAAACATCAAATCCAATTTTGTAAGAAGGTCTAATAGAAGAAAAGGGAGATTTAGAATTATGATTTCTTTGTTTTCTATTAACTTTTCTGCATATTTATCTTTGGTTTTGTTTTCTATTAGTAGTAACTAAACTTGTTTAGTGCCTACATCTAATGAATTGTAAGTTGTGATAACAACATGACTCGATCTGTTATTTAATGCAATTATATTGATGGTTTATTGTAAGTCAATTATGCATTTTATTCTTTTTCTAATATATCTAGATTATTAATGCATGATTTGATGTCACATGATTGATATTGAGAAATCATCTTATATGAATATATCTGCCATAATTGGAAGGAGATGTATGTAAACTAAAGATAGGCCGACAAAAATCCTCTAGATTAAGGTCAAACTTAATAGCAAAATTCATAACTCGATAATACAATCCAAAAGGTTTAAACTAGAAAGATTTATGTTAATCAACTAATGAAATAATTGTTAATAGTCTTGAGAAAGATATTAACATAAGATAGAAATTTATAAGGTCCAATAATCAGTAATATAATTGCATGATAAAGAGTTAATATTTAAGGAATCGTAAGGAGATTCATTACTTATACATTATTATTTGTTATTGATTCTTATTAGTATTTTCCTTTACCTTGTGTTCAGAATTTTTTCAATTCTTAGTTTGTTTACTTAGTTTAATATTTAATTAAAATAAAAATATGATTTATAAGTCAGATAATAGAAATAAAAGGTAATTACTAGTACTTACAATCTTCGTGGGATTAACCCGTACTTACATATGCTAGCTATAATTACGTCGTGTGCTTGTGGTAAATTTTAATAATGATATATAAATATCAATCAATGCTTATGCAAAAAAAAATATCAATCAACACTCGTGTCAACTACATTTGTAAGTTTTCAGTATCATGTTTTTATGTGACTGTTAAGTTCTAAAGTGATATTGAGGGATTTGATCACTATACTTGGTTATGTAGGTTGTCGTGTCCAATGTAGAAACCCTAATTTTAATGTATAAAAGGAAATTATGAAGGGAAATTAAAGGGTTTTGAGTTTTAAACATAGTTATGAACCTTAGGGTGGATATCCTATATAGAACATATTTCCATCCAAGTTTTAGTTGATTGTATTTGAGAAAAGGGATATACAGTAGATTCTATTGTTTTTAATTCTTCTTGTGAATCTTTGGCTATGTTTTCTATTTTTATGAACTAAATTTGTTTAGTACCTAAGTAAGATGAACCTTTGGATTGATTTTATGTTTTGACTCTTTATTTAATGCAATTTAATTATTTCATTGGATTCAATTATGTGTTTTTATTAGTTTTTGAATTAATTTTTTAGAATATTATTTCATGTATGATTTCATACACTTAAGATTGAGAAATATTTCGTACAAACAGATCTAGCATAATTGAAAGGAATTGCATGCAAACATAAAGATAGATAAATATAAATAATCTAGATTAAGGTCAAAATCTAATAGCAAAATTCACGAGTTAATTAAAAGTAACCTTAGGGGTTACTAGAGATATTGATTTTGTAATGTACCGATCAATATTAACTAAAAAACAGTACGAAATTGTTATGTTTGGTATCGATTATCGATACTGAACAATACCAAAATTTTCATCTGTTACTATAAAATTTTAAATCTCGAAGGACTAAATTGTTAAAAAATAATGAAAACAAAACAAAACCAACCCGTGGATGCAGACATACCTCGCATTTTCATCTCTCTCTCCTCTCTACCCATTTTCATTATTCATTCTCCCCCCTTCAGTGTTCACTATCACCAACTAGCCACTGTCACTGCCATTGGGCCATCGCCTGGAGCCACTAAAATCACATGACACTGTACTCTACCTTCAGACCTACCCAACGCTATATACTGCTCTCTAGTCTCCACCCATCTATAGATGTCTACAACACTCTACCATTCACCATTGCTCCAATCCACTACAGCCATTCACAACCATTACTCGCTTAGAAAAATTGCAAAAGTTAGGATTTTCATTTTTCAAATCTAGACCTAACTTGACCCAACTTGACCCTACCATGATTGCAATTTCTAGTTTTCTTAGTATGTTTTGAGTTACGTGTTTCTACTAGGAATTGCAATTGCAATTGCATTGTGTTTTGGTTATGTCATGTGTGTTTTGTGAGTGGTTTATAAAATATTCATTGGAAAATTTGGGTTTGAAAGTTAGAATTAATTGTATGAGTTAGTTCAATTTCAATAACATCTATGCATTGTGAATTTATAAAGAAATGAGATCAAAAAAATATTGTGTATGAATTATGGAAGAATATTTAAGTATTCAAAAGAAAACTCAAAACTTTCAAAAACACAGTCATGGAAGTTAGAAACATTAACACAAAAGTGATCTTTCAAGTTATGGAACAACTCTGCTCAAACACTGAGAGAAGGTAAATCGTGGTTTCTAGTTTATTTTCTTCTAAAGTTTTGTTTTGCACATTTGTTGGTTGGTTTCGAGAAATCACAATTTTATTTCCTTCTTTGGTAATCTATATCAATGGTGATCCCATCTATCTTTTAAAAGAAAGGATGTTTATAAAAAAAAAACTTATAGCAGAAGATGTAAAGTCTAGGAAACATGGTATGGAGATAGAATGAATGCAAGCATTAGGGGATTAAGGCTGCGATTTCTGCATAGGACAATTAAGAGAATGGGGCTATCAAGTAATATCGTTATCCTTGGAGACTGCGATCCTATAGGAGTTCAATGAGTATATATACAAGGAATGTGTAAGATTGCCCCCTAAAAATTTTTTGGAGGATGAAAGAAATAGGAAATATTTGTAATTGGTATTGTATACTTCAACGTTCTTGTGCCTTATATTGGTTTCTCTGTATTCAGTTTAGTTTAGCTCCAAGTTCAAGCGGGTTAGTTTGGTCTTTTGTTTTGGTCTTGATATGAGATTTTGCTTTGGGATTTCTCTAATTATGTACATAAACCTTTTATTTCTTATTTTATAATATTTATGATTTATCAAAAAAAAATATTTAAGTATTGTGAATTTGTGATTTATGAATTGTGTATAATTTAAGAATAAGTCATATTATTTGTTATTTTAATAATCATAAAAAGAGATCAAAATTAAAACATTAAGTTGTTAATTTGTTAATTAATTTATATGAAACATACAATTGATTAATTATTTTTAATATAAAATTAGTTAGCATATGATTAATAATTTAAATATAAGATTTAATATATAATTAAAACATTAATATATGTATTTAAGTTAAGAAAATTGAATGCTTGCATTTTTATATTTTTTATTATTGTCAGGAAGTAAAACTACAAATATTAATCTTATCTTATGATTATATACATTTATCATCTTACTTTACTGGTAGTTAAATTCATAGTAGAAAATAGTATGTAAATTTATTAATTTAATTTTGATATATGTCTTCATTCTTTTCACAAAAAAATGGAAGGAAATTTAAGTATTTCTAATAATTCAACCACTTCAAAAAGATTCAATGATTCATCTTGGACTCATGCTAGATTGGTTCCTAGAATGAAGAATCATATCATTAATTTATTTTGTAACGAGCATTTGAAGGTGGAGGAATCATTAAATTAAAAAAAACATTTAGCTGGGATCAATGGTGATATGGAACCTTGTAAAACAATTGATTATAATGTGAAATGACTAATGTAGACTTTGCTTAAAGCATATCCACATAAGCAAGATAAAAAGGCAAAGATTGAATTAAGAAATTCATAGTAAAAGTTCTTTTGTTGGTGTTCAAGATGATAGTGGGAATGTTGAACGTAGTAGTATTTTTATCCAATAAGAAGGAAATGTTACACCTGATGTTAGAAAAAGAAGAACACAGGTGTCTAATTTATTTGCACCATGAACAATTCCTGGAGCTTAACTTTCAATCCGTAGTACCTTACAATATAGAGAAGCGACTCATAAAGTGGATATGACAATGGCTAAATGGTGGTATAATTTTTTAATAATTTAATTTTATTATTTACTAGGACTCTTAATAAAAAAAAAGTAGTTCTGTAAATTTAATTTACATTGATAATATCGATCTTTTGGGAGAATAGGCTTCTAAGGAAAAGTTTGATAGATGAGAGTGACTTGGAAGATACACTTGGATGGAAAAGTATTCACATGTCATTTGGTGCAATGAATTTAAATAATGATGATGATAATGCTCCTCTCAATGGTGAGGATTTTATACTAAATGAGAATTGAGTTTAATTCAATTTGAGAGGGTATTCGATTGAATAAATTTGCAGGTCTTTGTTTCTCCTCTTCTTTTAATTTCACTTATATTTCATGTATGTGTTAAATTTTATATATGTAATATAATTGTAAATATTTTTATTTCAGATTTCACTTCTAGTTGATTCTTCGACATAAATTCATGTTATAAATTGTAATTATTATAGAGTCATGGATATTTAATATTCTTTTTATTTGATTGTTAATGCAATTATTATTTATTATATGATGACATTGCTATATTTTAAATTGTTTTTATTATTCTTAATTTTATATTTGTATGATTATTAAATAATCTTTTTTATATTAATTGTATATATTATTTATATATGAAATATGTGAAAATAATATTAATAAAAATAAATAAATAAATTATTGTTATTTTAATCTTTATTATTATGATTTTTAGAGACAGTTGATGTAAAATTATAAATTATACAATACATATATTAAATGCAATTTTTAAAAAATTAAAGGAATATTTTATAAATTTTAAAAATTATCTAAAAAAGAATCCAGTATTGATCGGTACCAGTATAATACCGTATCAGAACCAAATTCGATATCAATACCAGTACGATATTCATAACATTGGCTTTAACTATAAAGAAATTTGAGTTAATCAACTTGGGATTAGGTGTTGATGGTATTGAAAAAGATACCAACATAAGATAGGATTCACAACCTAGTGATCTTTAATCAGATTGCATGATAAAGGGTTAATAGCTTAAGGGAATTCATTACTTAGGTACTACTTATTGGATTTGGTTAATCTTTATTTGATTTATGTTCTTGGTCATTATTTGTGTTAAACTTTAGTTTAGTTTTATCATTAAATTAACATAATTCCTTAATTTGTCAAATAGATAATAGAAAACGTACAATTACTAATACTTGCAACCTTTATGAGACCGATAGTCAATATATGTTAGAGTAGTGCCCTGAAGGCAATCGCCTTTAGCGCACTTTGTACAAAGTTATGTACATTCTTTATAAATAAATAAAGAAAGGCATATTTCATTAATTTGTTGTTCATTATTTAT
>JANJEY010000008.1:48096813-48120795 GCA_024703695.1 Erythroxylum cataractarum
TAATAATAATAATAATAATAATAATAATAATAATAATAATAATAATAATAATAATAAAGATGATGATGATGAGTAATATAATTAAAAATAAAAATTGCTTATGTGGGGGAGGGGTATAAATAATAACCACTAGATTGGAATGAAAACTTGATACCCACCTCATTTGGAGGGTTTAGAAGATTCTCAAACTTAATGGAATAAATCAAATCCCTTGTAATTGAAAACCTCAAAGCAAACACTATTTTTTACAATTATTCCATTCTTTTATTCCCAAACCCTCAAATCAAATATTGCGGAGTTAACATATATTGCCGAGACTTCCTACTTGTTGAGGCATATACATAGTTATGGATTATTTTTACACTAAAAATTTTTATAAACTTGTCCAATAACCAATTAAAAATTCACTAACAGGTCAATCGAATTTGAAATGATATTGGCAAATTTGGCCTACATTTGACTAAATGATATATCCAACTCCTTTTTATTTCTCTCATATTTCACATAATATTTTGTAACAACATATCAGGATAAATTGAAGGAACCAATGGTTCAAATACAAAATTTAAAATTGTAATTTAAACGAAGATTGAATCGAATAGTTGAACGTATTTTGGGCTGGGCCAACCTTTTTTTGTCATGCCTTGCTTAAACGCGGGCCGACTACACCTTTGCTCAGCTGACACCATGCTTACAATTTGTGGACGTTCCTTTACAGATAGCTGGTAGCTATCCAGTCAAAGAAATGCTACAGATGCGTAACACCAATTCAAATAAAACTGAGTTCTCTTATTTATGTTGATTCCCTCGTCCAACTCACAAGCCCAATAGACATCCACCGCCCACCCCACATTATAAATTCTATACTTCAAATTAGATTTCATGAGTTTAGTCTTAATTAGTACCGGGCCCTTTATGCTTTATTATAGATCAAGTCTTTTCGTAACCTTAACAAAACAAGTAACTTTGATGTACACAATTAATATTGCATCAATTAAGGAAATTTCCAACGTACCCTTCATATGGTCCATACAAGGCCAGTAACGATCTCTTTTCTTGAAAAGTGAGGACTTGTAGTAAGCAAATGAAGATATGAGCATAAGATAAAATCCCCGGATAGGAAGTCACGTTACATCAAACTAGACATTGAGGTAGTCAAAAAAACTGTACAAGGTCAAAAAGCATATGACACGTGTGATCAAACCTATAAGCACTGTCCAGTTCCAAACCAGATTAACAAGATCGCATTTAATTTCCATACTTCTGCTGCCCGACCGGGAAATCTATACATGCATGCATGCATATGGCGCGGTGTCTTTTCCTTTCCTTTGTTACCTTTGTTCCAATCAGCTCAAGCAGCCCAAAGTTAACATTTAATTTCTCGTGTTGTTACATACTTTCTCTGATTCATAATAAGAGTCGTTTTAGAAACATTTTAATTATTTAAAATAATTGTCATTTTTTACTTTGTATGCATGTTTATAACTTTTATTCCAAAATTAACATTTCATTTCTCTCTCATCTTAATTATACAAATCACAATTTGAAGGTAATTTCTCTCACAATTTCATTTAAAATGTTGATTATCGAGGTAATTTTATGAGATTATTAATAAAAATATATCTATAATTTTATTAGCTTTCTTAATAAGCGTGCATTTTTTTAAAACGACTCTTATTATGAATCGGAGAGAGTACATTTTTCATATGTGCGTTTTACTTGACAATAGAACTAAGCATAAAAGTAAACTAAGAGTCAACGTGATACAGTAATTGTATGGAAAAGTTCTCTTCAATTTGGATAGGAATTACAAGTTGAAAAGGCCAATTTCACTTTAGAGGGAGGAAGTGAAGAAATTGACATCCATTATGAGCATAAAAGGGTATATAATGGAACCAAAGTATAATTAATGCGAATGATGAATGTCCCTTTGGTTTCTTATCTAAAAAGGAAATCGATCTCTGTCCCAATACAAGTGGAGGCACAAAGATTGAAAAAGGAGGAAATTTACAAGCTCAAGCAAAGGGACATTCCTTCAACCCTACCAAGAAAAATAAGAAAAGCAAACAAAGAAAGTTATAAAGTAGCCTTCTCATTCCCCATCACCACCTCAGCAGCAATGATGACAGTGAGAATGGAGATGGGGCTTTCTGCCCCACGGTTTCTTTCTACTAAACCAATCATCGAAAAGGGATTCTTAACAATCCAGTGATCATATTCATATGCTTGTATTCCCATGCAAAATAACATAATTTTGATATTATCGATCAAGTGTAACGGCACACTATCTCAAACTACTGAGGTTATATTGAATGTGAATGTAATTGTGACCTGAATACTATAATTTTCGCTGTTATCACCATAAATATAGTCTCGCGCTACTCAATAGTCTACAGCAAAAGAATTTGTTAAATGTATACAAGGTTAAAGGGGAATCTAGTTCTATCTCTTGAAAGAAGTGACAGGTTTTGCACTGGCAAAGAGAATCCATGTTGGAGAGCTTAAAAAGATGAGCCGGTAGAGAGAGGGCCAGAGTGTGTGAGTGTTAGACTGATAAACTAATTAAAAAAGACAAAGGAAAGAAAGGTGTTCATAGGGGTTTGTACGCATGTTGTGTCAGCTTGAAAGGGCATGCGTTATTCAAATTTCCAAGGCGGAAGCTATGGAGGTGTACGTTGGCTGATGTTTCTTCATGGATTTTATGGAATTTTATTGGCTGTTTGTTGTTGTGTTTTGTTGTCCTCTTTCTTTTTGGAGTTTTCTTACACATTCCCTTCAATGAATTCCCTTCAGTGTGGCTTATTATATATTCTTATGCTATACCATATTCCCCTTCTTTTTTGTCTTAATGACATTGTACCCTTTCGGGGTATAAACTCTCAAATCTATGAACATACCCACTTTTCTCCTCTTTTGTCCTTCTAGTCAGAGGTAATAAATTTGTTCTCTGGAGTGCGACTGGTACGATAACATCGCAATGAGAGCCCAATAGGGCCTCGATCAAAGACATGAATGTGAGATATGGTAAGAAAAGCTTTTGTTGATTCGATCCTCAATCCAATGATTTTTAAACAAATGAATCTTTTCACTGAGCATTAATAAAAGGATCAACAAAAGACGCAAAAGTTGAAGAAAGCTTTTGACTGTAATAGTGGTATGCCACTGCCTGAACTCCTACTTTTGCACTCTTAATGATTTAATGCGACTTAGTATATAAACATATCTCTGCAACAAATAATAAAAGGATATATATATATAATGTACCACACATATTTTTGTTAAAATTTATTTAATAACATATAATTGCATATCTCATATTGTTATTAGATTAAATAAATAAAAAGGTAATGCTGTATTAATATTTTTTTGTTTATATCCATCATTTTTCAAGTGAGTATTCCAACATTTTAAACAAAATCTAAAAACCAAAAAAGTTGTGTTTTAGATATCAAAATCTACTAAGCCAGCTCATATGTAAAGGATTTAAATTCGATGGCTCCTAAACTTACCTGTTAAGAGAGAAAATTATTTGCAGGATAGAAAGTGATCTATTTTTGTCGCTTAAATTCAGTGTGCAAAGACCTTTAGGCAGATCAAGATAAAATGGCATACATGCATGCAGTATGTTGAACAGTTAGGTCAGTATGCCTGCAGCTCTTCGTGGTATTATAATATTTCGAAACCTCCAATTTTTTTGAGTTTAAGTCGATGGACTACTGATCCTTATATGCTATTTTCATAACAAATTCTGTAAGATGCGATAACTTTTTCTCTAATCCCAACTTACCAGTATGCAATAGGTATAAACAAAACTCATTTAAACGTCATTATTACAAGGCAAGCTAACTCATATGGATTTTAGTTCTAGGATACTATCATTAGGATTGGGATACTTTTGAATATTGAGATTTTCCAATGTGAAAGTATAATATTAAGGCAAACTCTATATATTGTTGTTGTGTATAAAATGTGTGTGTGTGTACGTGCATGTGTGTGTGTATATGTGTAAGTTTTTTTTTTAGAGCTATAAATAAATGAATAAAATGAAATAACTAAGAGATTATTTATACTTAACTGCTTAAATATTCTACATTGATTGCCCAAATATTTTGAAATAAATCCTATTTTGGTAACACTATATTATAGTTGACTAACGTCTATGTTTAAACTCAGCATAATAAAAACAAAGTTAATTAACTTGATTTTGTTAAATAGTTCATTGAACTGAATTGGCAACTGAGCTTTAACGAAGATGTTGGATGTCATGGGATGATACAAAGATAAGAGAGATAATTCTTTACCAAAGATGATGATGAATAAGGTGATAATTGTTCTCAATATATTTTGTTCACTTATGAAAACAAGTTATTATGATCAATATCAAAGGCAATATGGTTATCACAATTAATATTAGTTTCTAATAAATATTTAATTTCCATATGCTTTAATTGTCAATATAATCACAATAGTTTAGAAGCAGTATTAGTATGGGCTCAGTATTCAACTTTAGTACTAAAATGAATTACTATTATTTTTTCATTATTCTTCGTAAGATAAGAAAATCACCAAGAAAGAAACAAAACCCAGTTGTAGAGTGTTGATTAATAAGATTTTGAACTTAATCAACATTAGAGTTTGTGTGGAGCTCTAAAGAGGAGTACAATGAGAGTTGGATACCACAAGACATATTAACTCTAACATAGTGCAAAACATATAGCATTATAATATAATAGGTGACTCAATGAGTAGTCATGATTGACTTATAATGTGAATTGCATACGATATATTAAGATGAGTACCTTAGGGACTAAAAAGAAAGTCAAGTTGTTGAATAATAGGACTAAATTTGCCAAACTATGCTCAAGAAGCCTGGTTAAGGTCATGTAAAACATTCTTAAAGTTAAATAATGTCTAGAGGATGACCACAAGATGGAGTTGTTCACATTTAATTTTTTTTTTATAAAGGTCACTATTGAGAAATGTAATTTTGATATTCATTTGAAATAGTTGCCATTTCTTAATAACAACAATAATGATGAGGCTGTAAACTAAAGTGAGACAGGCCATAGGAGAAAAGATCTTCTTATAGTCCATATTATATTCTTGAGTGAATTTTTTAATAATAAGTTGAGCTTTATTATGTTATAGAGTGCCATATGTCTATTTTTTAATCTCGTAAACTGATTGATTTGATTTTATGCTTATAAAAATTATAAGTTTTAATCACAAGTACACGATGTAGTGGTAGCTAACATTAGCAAGTACGAATTAATCTTGCAAGGACTGTAAGTACTAGTATTAACCCTTTTATATTATCTAACCATAGAATTAGGTTGAGAATTTAGTTGAAAATTAAACTAAACTAAAGTTGATAGATACAATAATAAACAAAGATGAAGAAAATACTACAATTATTCAATATCAAATAAGTAGTACTTAGGTGATGAATCCCCCTAAGATATCTTAAACACTAACCCTTTATCATGCAATTAAATTATTGATTATATTGGATCGTGAAAATTCATGTCTTATGCTAATACATTTCTCATAAATATTATCAGCTAAGCATTAATTGATTAACTTAAATCCTTTCTATTTAAAACTCCTAAGATTGCAATAGTGATTTCATGAATTTCACTATTAGGTTTAACTCTATTCTAGAGGATTTATGTAGACCTATTTCTAGGTTTGCATGTAACTCTTTCTAATTATGGTAGATATATTCATACGAAAGGTTTTCTCAATATCAATCATATGAAATCAAACACTGGACTAATATTCTAGATATACTATTTCCATAATATAATTCATAATTGAACGTAATGAACCATAAAAGAATATATCATATTATCATCACAACTTAAGGTTTATCACATTGAGGTACTAACCAACTTAGTTCCTAATTATAGATAACAAATCTAATATCAAATATTCAAAGGAATGAATAGAAATAAAGAATTCATACTTTATATCCCCCTTTTTGTCTCTAATGAAATCTTCTTGCAATTTAGATTGAAGGATGCTCTCTGTTGGATCTTGTGATGCAATCTTTATGCTTTCCTCATCTTTTGTTCAGTGCTGCCTCTTCTCTAGCGTCAATTACAACTAGAAATGCCTCATTCCTCTTTTGTAGCCTTCAATAATATTCATTTATAGTAAAAACTAGGGTTTATGAGATATACATGGTTACTTCCATAATTGTGTAGGTGACCGTATTTCTCTGAAAACACCTCACGACTTTATATGGGCACAGTGAGTTACACGTGCAACATACACTGGTGTGTATCTTAACATGGGAAAAAACAATGCCTTCAAAGTTTTACATATTTATAATAACTTACACGATCACCATACATGATCGTGTATCTCCAAATTTGTTTCAAATCTTTGTTTTATGCTATAATTTTACCCAAATTCTTCTCCTTTTGGTCTATAAAATCAAAGTGAAGCAAATAAGTACCAAAAATACTATAAAATTATTAATAACAATAAAAAAACTAAATATAGGTATACAAAAATAGTCAATTAATCATTTATTATAAACTCATTTACATCTTATTAAAGTCTTGCTTAGGAGAAGTGGGACTAGTCTCCAAGTCTAGGATTTCTTTAAGGCTTATAGTTCTTCTTTCATAAGTTGCTGATACATTTGATTGGCACTAACTTATTTACTTCTCTTAGGTTTATAAATGAAAAAGATGGTTGTGGAAAAAGTTATGTTTAAGATAAGAAAGGCTTAAAATATAAGGTTCTAAATGAAAAGAGAATTTAGTGGCTCTAATAGGTTATGATGATTGAGATGGTTAAGGAAAACTTTGATCTTTTAATAGAGTTAGATCCTCAAGTGACATGAATTGAGTGAACCACCGATGATGGTTTCTCACTGAGTTCGCAAATTCACCCAATATTGCAATTATTTTTCAGGAATTGGCGAGTACCCCGTTAGACAAACGGGAGTATGATTACTGCAAGCAAGGTAGAGTTTGGCGTCGGGATCAGTCTCATGTCTGCATTTGAGTCATTTTGGTTATATGTGAAACATTGTGTTTTCGCAGATAAATATTGTTATTGTATTGGGCCCAAATTGGCTGTGAATATATGTGTGTATGAATGGTTTTATGACTGAAATTGGATTTTGATTGAAAATATTTTTGTATCGTGGCCCAAATTGTTTACCGATATCTGCGCACTCTATTGTTTTCCAAAAAGAAATTAATTGGTTTTCCGAGTTTTAAATTGATGTGACCGTTCTAGCATACTACCCTCGTAAGGCACGGATTCGGATATCACCATCGATATCGGATTTGGGTCTTGCAGGAGTGGGATGCTGCATACAATTTGTGGCAAGTAGTTAAATGTCTAAAATTGTGATGAACTCTTCAGTTAAATAAATAATAAAAAATCTTGAATGATTTGATTGGTTTATTAAAAATTTTCATAGTTGTTGCCTCATTAAGTTAAAAGTAATAAAATTGATTTGCTCAAAGATAAGCGAATACTCGAGTGTAAAAATTTATGATAAGTACTAATTAAATTATATTTTTAATATAATTTTGAAAGAAGTTGGCTTGTGTTAAGAAGATTTTGGTGAGATTTTAGTAATTACTGTAACTCATATTTTGTTTGCGAGTCTTATTTTAACTCTATTATAAAAAGGGAAAAAATTAGGTTTAGTTGGAGTCAAGTTGGAAAAAACTAAATTTGGATGAATACATATTAAATAGATCCATGTTTGACCCGTATTGTTCAAGTTGCAAATAATTCCAAAAAGCATAATTATCTAGTAAACTTCAAAGAGTTAAACATGAACTATGAAGATTTGTCCAATCAAGATAAGTTCAGTAAGTCAAAATTTCTCTAGATTTTCAAGTGATCGGAAAAAAAAACTGTGAAGATATATCATATTATTAGAGAGTCATTCTTTAAAAAAATTTAAGTCCTGGATAAAATAAAAAGCTCATATTTTATTTATTTTTGTTAAGAATGAATTTTTATAAAAAAAAATAAAAAGAGATAAAATAAAGGCCCCTTTTATTGCTTTTAATAAGAACTAAAAGTAAGCTCTTAATTTTTTTAAAAATAAAATGTGACAAAATAGAGCTCTTTTATTTTCCATAAAAGTAAACCTTAAGTAGTTAATACATTGAGATATCCATTCAATGAAGATGTCTGGGAAGCCAAAAGCCTTTAGTGTGTTGAGGATAAAACTCCAATAAACCAAATCATTAGATTTTTGGAAATCAATTTTGAAAGCACAATTTTCACTACTATTTCTAATGTTGTTAAGCTTGAATAGTGGTTTTGCAATTGCTTTGTCTCCTATATGTCTCCTTGGAATGTATGCATATTGTCTGTAATTAATTAAAATAGGAAGTATGATGTTCAGTCTTTCTACAATTACCTTTGAGATGATTTTGTATATAAATGAACAATAAGAGATTGGTCTAAAATATCTTAGGGATTTATGATCCTTGCACTTGGGAATCAAAGTGATGAATGTCTTGTTTAGTTATTTAAGAAGTTTTATGTTGTTGAAAAGCTCTTTAATTTCTTCATCACTTTTTGCCTTATAATGCTCCAATTTTTAGTGAAAATTAGGATATTGAAGCTATTAGGGCCAAGAGCCTTGCATTGAGCCAGGATTTGATGGCTTTTCAATTTCAATAGTTGATACAAGGAGAGAAAGCTTCCACTTCACTTAGAGATAGCTTGTGCTAAATGATTTGCTCAAAGAGTCGAGATGAAGATGTAGCAGATGAGCTAGTTCTAAGCAATTAAGTGAAATAATTCTCATCCTCATAAATGATTTTAGCTTGAGTGTGAAGTTATGAGCCATTAGATTCAAATGTTACTATTTTATTAGAAGCCTTCCTTTTCAAAACAACTTTGTGGAAGAAGGAGGTGTTTCTATCCCTATCTTGCAACCATTTAATCCTAGATATCTACTTCCATAATGAGTGATCAAAATCAATAACCTAGATAAAGTTGTGTGAAGCTTTCTTTTTAGCTTCTTGAAGGGAGGGGTTGGTAGGATCAAGATACAAGTCATTAGGAGCTTTCGCAAGACTTTCTTCTGCATTATTTATTTCCAACATTTGTTTTTTGAAAATTCTTGATCTCTTCTCGAATATAGCTAAGCTTATTGGAGCATTGAAATTGTTTAATACCCTTAAAAAAGGAATTGACTCCTTTCTTCACAACATCTTTGAAACTTAGAATACTTATAAGGTAATTTTTGGGTCTAAAAGGATATTTGATATGATGTTGAATTTGAATAAATAATAAATAATAATAGAAGAGTGGTTAGAAATGCAAGGATTAGGAAAATAAGCATAAAAATTAGGGAATTGTTGTATCCATGAATGATTGTATAGGCCTTTTTTCAATGTTTTCCTAAAAAGGTATAATCCTTATGTTTATTGCTCCATTTATAAAAGTTTCCACCATTAGTAAGTTTGTGGCTTCAATGTTATTTAGAAAATCCTTTAGGTCTTCACAAAGAGGCTTATTGGAATGGCTACCATCAGCCTCGTCATGGTGAATTGTTTAACTGAATTCTCTTAGTAGTATCCATGGAGTGTTGGTGCCTTGTTAAATTTCAGTGAGCTTTTTTTCCGTAAAGAAACTCTTTGATAGGTGTGATTGAAAACTTAGATGATGGATATGTCAAGATGGATTCAAGCTTAAAACCTTAAATTTCAAATAAATTGGCTAGTCACAAATGATGGAATTAAGGAGCTCAATTTTATCATTGTTGTAAAGGACTAAAATTCTCCTTTTTGGATTTGATACATAATTAGAGATTGCTTTCCAGTATTTGGTTAGCATATTTGGTTAGCATAGCACGAACACTACAATGATTCTTTTTCAATCTGGTTTCTAAAATTCCTGATAGGACGAGATTATTCTCAACAATAAAATTTCCAATAATTTTTTGCTTGGGCAGAGCACTCAACCCCTTAATGTTCCAAGTGGAGATGATCGGTTTTTGGGCAGAATAAGAAGGGTTATCCTTTCTACCTAATTTTGATTGTACCAAAGGGGATTAAGGAGATTATAGTTAGATCTTGATTCAATCTTTTGGGATTGTAAGCCTTTGGATTAGAAATGCAAAGTGAGGAATTGGTTATGAGTATATCAATAAGGTCAACAATTTCATCTGGTAAGCTCAGAGAGTTCTACTTTGAGGAGGCATTAGCACCAATCTCTTTTAGTGAATTATTAGGATCAACATTAGGAATTTGAGGAACAAGAAGAGATGTTTTAACTATATTTTCTAGGTATTCTTCTTTTTGCATAAGTTCCCAACAATTGTTTGTAATGAATTTTCTTCCTATCGGCTTTCAATTCTCTTTAGGCTTCTGGTTATAAGGCTTCTAAGCATAGGATATTTTGACCTTGTCTTCTACTAACTCTAGGTTGTCATTGAATTTCATGATTGAAACTTCCGCAAGTAATTTTGTTAATGCATCGTCAATAACACAAATCCTAAAGAAGTTGATTCTCCTAGTTTCAGTAGCTATTTTATCAAGGCATAATGGTATGCTTATAGAGCTAGCTAACTAGCTCAAGCCCTTAATTGTCCAATATTCCAAGGGAATTTCATGGATACAAATCTATAATGGAATGTTGATTAATCTGATTTCCTTAATTTTCACCCTTGGTCTCCAAAGCTGGATGAGAAATGGTTCATTTGAAACGTGTCATGGACCAACTTTGATTACTTTTGATAATGATTTAGGTAAGTTGAATTTCAAGCAGAAGATATCATCATTGTTCAAAATTATGTCAATGAGTCCATATTGTTTCTAATTAATGTTAGCCTAAGATTTCATAACAAGAAAAGGAATTTTTTTATCAAGAAAGAATCCAACTAAGGCAGATTGTCATTTTTAACTCCTACTAAAAGGTTAAAGAAGAAAGGTAAGGATATAATATGGCGATTTGGTGTGGGATTAGGGGGCAAAACGATAGTTTGGCTTCAGGATTATGGTTGTTTATAACTTGAACCCAAATACATTTAAGGGGAGCTATATCTATAGGTAAAGATGAAGCAACAATAGGTTCTATGGTAGAGGAGGGACAGGCGATTGTAGGGGTAGGTTGTGGTGAAGAGGATGGATGTGAGGAAGAGAGATGGCAAAAGCCAGAGGCAGGAAAAGTTTAGGAAATGAAAATGATATATTAAAAATGGTTGGATAAAAACAATGAGTGACAAGTAAAGATAGTTAAAGGATAAATAAAGCAAGTGCAAAAATAGTGCAGTAATCTAGCAAAAGGACGTAGGAAGGATCTGTGAAGATGAAAACGAAGTGAAGAGTGGAGTTAAGAAAAATTAACCAGAGAGAAAGAAGTAGGAGGAGGCTAAGAACGAGGGTGATAGAGGGGTAAAAAACTCAACTCCTAAGCCAGCTACATTGTTTAGAATGAGGAGTTTCCATAAGACTCACCTGTTGTTCCAGTAAGATAACTAGCAAGTTTTAGCAAGATCACTAGCAAACTTTAGATTAGATAGGAATGAATCATCTTTACAAGTTATTTGTTTCTTAGTTAGATTAGATCTATATTATTATTTCCTTATAGGATTCTAGTTCTTAGGATTTTGATATTACTAAAGTTTTAAGCGTATGTAAGGCTATGTTATAGATGAAAAAAAAGGGGGTGTTTTTGGATTAATGAAATTACTCTGGAGTGGTTTCTCTTCATCTTGTTTTCTCCACTAACTACTATCTTATCTAGCTTACTAGTGGCAATTAAATCTATAATCTTATCACTATCAATTCCTTGTTTATTAGATTGCGGCAATTCATGTCCTTCTTTTTATGTATTTTTTTTATGTTAGCTTTTGTGGATTAACCTATTTTTTATAGAACGGTCTTAAGTCCTATTATATTGATACCAAATCTTACTAGTTCAATTAGTGAGAGTTGCATTGTATAAAAATGGAGTAATTGTATGTATGAATAAATCATAGCATGAATAATGAGAATTGCATGAAATCTTTAAGATAAAACTATATAAATTTATTGGGTTAAAGTCAACTCTATTAATCTAATTCATAGAACAAAGTAATGATTTCTTATGAGTTTTTTTACTAGAAATATATTAAATCAATCAATTAAGATTAGGACCATATTTCTTGAGAAAGAATATAGTTATGACTTTGGAATTCTTATTGATCTAAGAAATTAATTTAATCATTAAATTAGGATAAATTCAAGAATACGAAAAAAGTTTTAAAGGGATTCTTCATTTGGATCATGTATATTTATTGGTTATTTCATTCTTTTTCGTAGTTCAATTAGCACTAGTGATGTATTGTAATATTTGTGGTAGTGGACACCCTAATCATGAATTTTAGGCACCTTATAACATTTAGCAACAAATCGAACAAGTTAATTTTATAGGAAATTAGTATTAAAATAACACCTATAGTAACACCTATAATCTGGAGTGGAGAAACCATTCAATTTTTTTATGGAGTAATAAAAGACAATAAAGACTAGTACCTCCACCAAGATTTCAATACCAATAGCAACAATAAAGGAAGTTAAATAAATGATGAAAGTTACTGTTACATCTTAGACTCATTTTTGGAATACTAACGAGTCTCTTTGAAACTAATAAGCCTCTATTAATAATAAAGAAATTTAGATTGGACAACTTGTTAAACTTGTCTATAAGGTAATAAGGTACATTACCTAACATTATTAAGCCAAATTTAAGTGATCAAGTGAATGCAATAACTTGTATAAGTAAAAAGGAGCTAAAAGTTGACAAGAAGGAAAAAGCTACTGTAAAAAAAGAATGATAATGAGGAGGATAAAAAAGAACAAAAGGATAAGGAGAATGAGAAATAGGGAAAGGAGGAATTAAAAAACGAAGTGGTTAAAAAGTACAAACTGACAAATTTTTACCCTAGCAGACTTGAGAACGATAGAAAGAAAGATTAATTCATTAAGTTTTTAGATCATTTTAAACAATTACACATTAATATCGCTTTTTTTAAGTTCTTTGGAAGTTGCCAAGGTAGGCAAAGTTTTTAGAGATTTTCCTTTCTAATGAGAAGAAACTAAAGGAGTTGTCAATGGTGACTCTAAGCGAATAGTGCTCTTTTAGCTTGCAAAACAAGCTACCCAAGAAGATCAAAGATCTAAGGAGTTTTGTTATTCCTTATAATATTGGTAGTTTATCAATTACAAGTACACTTGAGAGCAAAAATTAATTCGATACTTATAACATGTTTAAGAAATTAGGATTGGATAAATTAAAACTAATATGAGCATTTCGTTTATGGGTAGATTAATTATCCAAAGGGAATTATAAAAAACATTTTAGTTAGGGATAACAAGTTTATTTTTTTGGTGGACTTTGTGGTTTGGATATAGAGGATAAATGTAAAGGTCCCTTTGATCTTAAAATGATCGTTTTCTAATTACTACGAAGGCTATAATAGATGTGCATGATGGAAAGTTAGTCCTAAAGGTAGGGTATAAGGAAGTAAATTTTGAAATATCTAAGCCATGAAACATCCTAATGATAAAGATGATACTAGTTTCTCTATAGATGTGATTGATTCTAATATTTCTCTTACTACATAGAAAATAATCACGCAAGAAATGTCTCATATCATATAAGGAGAAGAAGGAGAGATGAATAACCTAATTTTAATGGAAAATACGTTAACTAATAAGCCTTTGATTATGAAGGAGAATGGAATCAAGTGTTTGATTATAGGTGACTCCAACATAAGTGAAAGGCTTAAGATATCCAGTAAAGACTCATAAATCAACATCCGTTAGGACGCAACCTAATAGGTAAGTATTTAAGATCTTTAACAATAGTTTTAGTTTGTTCTAGTAATTTAAACTTATGGTTTTAAGTTTATTTTGATTTTCTTTCACTATTGGATCATGATTATCCTACTTGGGATAGACTTAGTGGAATTTTGCACGTGATATAAGACATGTTGCTCAAACTACATAGTATTATCAAAAAAGCACTAATTATCCATACATCTTTTACATTGTTTTCTATGTTTTCATTATTCTTGCTTATTGTGTATATTCATGACAATGTACAACTTAAGTGTAAGGGAGTGAAATATTGTTATACTTATCAATTTTATTATAATTAGCTTGATAGGAGAAATTAAAAAAATTAGAATATTGATCAAGGTGATTCATTATAAGTTTCATTATTATTGTGATTTGATTTGTCTAAGAAAACATTTACAAGTTTTGATGATTAAGTTAATTTAATTTGTTTCATTAATTTTAAGGATGGTTAGTTAATTTGTATTTTTATACTTTTTTATATAATATGTAAATACAATTGAGATAAAAATAAATTATTTTAAAGCATTTTCATGACCTCAGTTAAAAAGAAAAAAAGAAAAAAGAAAAAGGTGTTTTGTTTGAATAAGTGGGTATAAAATAAAATCAACATGTTGGTTTCAAACCAAAGAAAAAGATTGAAGTTAAAGAGTGATGTTAGTAGCTATTTGCAATGCTGAGAGAATAAGTGAGATTATTCATAATAAGGTGCTTACTCTAGCATTAAAAGGCTAAATGAATTTTTGAAATAATCTTTTAAATGCTTTTGTGTTAATTTAAAGTTGGTGTTTTTTTTTTCTTTCAAAAAGAAGTATGAAAATATTTGAAAGTTAAAGCATCCTTCTCATATATGTTCACTTTATGTGTTAGGTTTAATTTTTATAGACTTGGCTAAAGACTGAAATATTATATAATAAATTGAAATGATTTACAATTTGTTGCAATAGTTAAATGTTTAAAATTTTGATGAATTTTTAATTAAATAAATAATAAAAAACCTCTAATGATTTGATTGATTTGTTAAAAATTTTCATAGTTGTTGCCTAATTAAGTTAAAAGTAATAAAATTGATTTGCTCAAAGATAAGTAAATCCTCAAGTGTGAAAATTTATGATAAGTGCTAATTAAATTATATTTTAAATATGATTTTGAAAGAATTTGGCTTGTGTTAAGAAGATTTTTGTGGGATTTTAGTACTTCCTATAACTTATATTTTGTTTACGGATCTTATTTTAACTTTCTTATTAAAAAAAGAAAAAAAAATAGGTTTAATTGGAGCTGCAAGCTTCGAAGAAGTTTGGGAAAATTACTTCCATTCCAAGTGAAAATGGATTTGTCACGGAAAATGAATTTTTAGTAAGATGAAGAATCGGAAATTTTGGAACATGAGGTCTAATTTAAATAGTAACATTCCTGAATGTCTCGCTTATTCCAGAATTTAATTTGAAATTAAAAATAATATAATATACATGTCAGAATTTGCTATCCTTCTTAAGAATTCTCTCGAAATGGGATTAACTTTCTAAAAAATGTCTGACAAACGAGCCCTTATCCATGTGTCATGCATCCAACACAGAATCGATCCACTTGCCTCCACTTATAAGATTCTTTAAAATTTTCAACTTCCGTGCCCACCTGTAAGAATAATTTTTGGTTTGATGGAAAATTGAAGTTACCGAATTAGTTGTAAGAATAAGGAAGTAATAGGATTTTGATGTTTGTTTTTTGGGTTTCTCTCTAGATTTCTGTCTCTTTCTAGAATCTCAGATCAGTCTTTGGTGGGTTGGGGTTTTAGTCTGCTTCAATCAGTTTCAGTCGGACCTTTCCAGTTGTTTTCGCTGTAATTTTTAATCCTCATTGTCATCATTATTCTCAGCTATAGAGTTTGATTGCTTTAATAAGACCTGGTGGTGCTATTTGTATTGGTCTTATCCCCTCTTTCTTTGTTTTCGGTTTATTTTTGGATAATGTTGATGTTAATGAAGCTTGTCTGTTTTTGTAAGTTGTGAATATATTGAGAAGATCATGTGTTACTTTTTTCATTTCTTCTTCTTCTTCTTCTTTTCGCGATTTCACTGTGTTCTCTTTTAAATTGATCGTGTTGTGCTTTTAAAGATGCATTATCAGATATTCTTCGTCTTTGCTTATGAAATTTTATTTTAACAACTCGTAACATTATGGGTACTGTGAATGTGGGTTTGTTTTTGTACTGTGAATGTGGGTTTGTTTTAGTTTAACTTTTGCAATTTTTTTTTGGGACTTGTTACAGGTGTTGGATGGGTTTTTTTTTCTGTATGGCGACTTTTTTCTTCTGCGGAACCACAATTAAGGACTTCATGGAGTTCATTGCCCTTTTATTTTATCTTTTGAATCAGTATTCTGATTGAAGTGAGCTTTCGGAGTGTGATCAGTTAGCTGTGGACATTTGTTTGGTAGCTGGTTTTAATAGAAAGAATTTATCTTTTAAGTGTTTCGTTGTAGTTGGTTAATTTACACTTGCGTGTTGTGGTTTTGTGGTGGAAGCCTCTCTTGTGTATGGCCAGAGGTTTATAAATGCCTACGAGACTATCTTGAAGAATGGATAATGATAGTGAATTTGAGATGTCACTTCCTAGTTGGAACACTATATATCCAACTGATTCTCACCTCTTCATATTATCTTGTGTTCTTGCTGCTTTAGTTGGTATTTTGACTATAGTTTACACTGCTTTCCAATGGAGGAGAAACATAAACTTGAGTTGGATGAAAGCAGTAGCCAGATCAAAGAAAAACCCAAAGGCAAGGAACAAGGTCCCTGTGGCTTCTCATACTTGGGAGCTTGAGTCTGTATCTCGTGGGAAGAATTTGACATGCTGTGTATGTTTGAAATCCATGTCTCCTTCTCAAACTCTTGGACCTATGGTAGCATCGGATAGTTTCGTCCACCGCTGTGGCATTTGTTGTGCTGCATCACATTTAAGCTGTTCTTCTAATGCACAAAAGGACTGTAAATGTGTATCTATGATTGGATATGAGAATGTGATGCACCAGTGGGCGGTTTGCTGGACAGAGATAACAGACCAACTTGACGAAACTACTACTTGTTGTTATTGTGAAGAGCCATGTGGTGGGACATTTCTTAGTGGTTCCCCTATATGGTGTTGCTTGTGGTGTCAACGACTTGTGCATGTTGATTGTCATGGTAATTTGTCATGTGAAACTGGAGATATTTGTGATTTGGGCCCATTTAGAAGGTTGATCTTATCGCCACTGTATGTAAAGGAATTAAATTCTAGTTCGCAAGGTGGATTTTTGAGCTCAATCACACATGGGGCAAATGAAATTGCATCTTCAGTGCGTGCAAGTATTAGGAGTCAGAACAAGAAGTACAAACATGGTAGTGAAACATCTATTGACACGGGCAATAGTGGTAGTACCTGTGACATATCCATAGACAGTACAGCTGACAACCACACTCCAATGAATGGTTCTCATGGTGCAGAAGAAGGAGGTAATGGTACAGTAAGCTTGGGTAGTCCGCTCCATGATAATGATGCAGATAAAATGGACTCAAAACCCAGCTTCAAAAGAAGTGAGTCAATGAATCAGAAGAATGAGTTGGGAATGAAGCAGAGATATGAGATAATAGATTTGCCATCGGAATCTAGACCCTTGTTAGTTTTCATAAACAAGAAGAGTGGGGCTCAGCGAGGTGGTTCCCTAAGGAAACGTCTAAACTTTTTGCTGAATTCTGTTCAGGTTCAAACTCTTCTCTTCATCAAGATTTCTTAAGATGCTTTTAAATTCTAAATGTGATTTATAGTATATTAGGATTTTTATTTTTCTGTCTTCTGCACCATTCTCTCAGTTCAAATTTTATTTGTTACACTAAGTAATGGACAGATAGTACTTGCTCTTTGAAATTGTTTTTCTTTCATTGAGGTGCCTCTTCAAAACTTTTTTCAAGATATATTTGATGCGATGTAGATATCTATGAGAAGGACATTAGATCTTTGAAAGAATTAACAAGACTATGCAGGTCATTTATTGTATTTTGTGATTAGGAAAGCATTTTGATTAATTTCTAACTTCATCTGCTAAAATAGGGATTCCGTCTTAATTTATGAATGAAACACCATGTATGCATAACTAAAAGATAATAACTTAAGCTTGTGATGTCATGTTTTTTTTCCTTAGCTAGTTCTATGTTATGATAAGCATCATCAAGATTAGGTATCTACAAGATGGTTCTAATTGGAATAGGTAATAAGGCATTGAAACTAAGTGCTTTGTTTGACATGACCAAGTGAATGCTTTATTTGACATGACCAAGTGAAGTTCTTAAAGTTATATCTGGAATATTTTGCATGCTTCTAGTAAGGCTCTATCAAACTTTCTTTGTTGCGACAACAAAGTGATTAAATGTTTCTTCTTTTTTTTTTTCCAAGAGATAAGTACTGGGATCTTGGTGGTTGGAAATGTCATATTATAATATTTGACTTGAATTTTTAATGAAATTTAGACACTATTGTGGTATGTCCTCATCTATAGTGACTCCTTAAATCTTCTTACAGATTTGTGAGCTCAGCTCAACAGAGGGACCCGAAATAGGCCTCTACTTATTCAGGAAGGTGCCTCACTTTAGAGTTCTTGCGTGTGGAGGAGATGGAACTGTTGGCTGGGTTCTGAATGCGATAGACAAGCAAAATTTTGTTTCCCCTCCACCCGTTGCTATTCTACCTGCTGGAACTGGAAATGATCTTGCCAGGGTACTAGGTTGGGGAGGTGGTTTGGGTGTGGTGGAGAGGCAAGGTGGCCTTTGCACAATTTTACATCACATAGAGCATTCTGCAGTAACAATTCTTGACCGGTGGAAGATAGCAATTGTAAACAATCAGGGAAAGCATATTCAACCTCCAAAATTTATGAATAACTATCTTGGTAAGGAAATGCTTATATAACAATATTGCATAGCATAATATTTTATAGCTACAACTTTCATGAAATTCTATCTGCCTTCTGTAGTTTTGGGATAAGGGAGTTGCATCGAACCTCAAGATCTCACTCTCAGACCTAGCTTCAGATTTACATGCTTTTAACTTCTGACAAAGCAGTTATTTTTGGGTGTATTAGCACTATATGCACATTGGCACTTGATTTGGTTTATTTTACTATATGTGTAATCTTAGCTGACTTGACTATTTATTTTCTGACTTCCTTGGACCTTATAAATGAACCATTACTCATTTTCATTGAATGGTCGACTTATGCAGACGAGACCATTTCTTTGTTTACTTGTAATATTCAGTTACATAACTATGCATATTCCTGTGTCAGTCTATTTTTGTGCAACCTGGTTTTTTACTGTCAGGATTATTGTACAGGAGTTGGTTGTGATGCAAAGGTTGCATTGGATATTCATAATCTACGTGAGGAGAATCCAGAGAAGTTCTATAACCAGGTAATTACAAAGTCTGGCTAGAATGAACTACAAACTGTTTAGCATAAGGGAAATAACATCAGGGATGAAGTAGGAATTGAAAACAAGATACTATATAGGACATGAAATTACACACCAGATAAGATCTAAATGTTTACAAGGAAAATAGTAGACATAAGTGGAATGGCCTTGAAGTTTTTGGTATAGTTCCTAAAAAAATGCTCATGTGATTTAATTCCTTTTCGGGTGTTAGAGACATCACTTTAATAATATATTTTACTATGTAACTGATGTCATCTGTCATCAGAAGCTAAACATCTCTAGTGATAGGGGAATAACGGGACAAAGCATGGTAAGCTATTGGATAGCAAGTTAATTTGTTTAATTAATTTAGAAGATATCTATGTCAAGTGCTGAGATATATTAACGACCCTACTGAGTTGGATGGATTTTTATTTCTGTGGATTTTTTATCATCCTATCATGTTTGGAAACATACGTTTTATGCTTTCTAGCATTCCTTATACTAATGTCAGGTAGAGCCCATTGTAAATTTTATATCCATTAGACCATATAACATTTTATTCAGTGGGACAAAATAAGTATGGAAATTCCACTGTGACAACCTGATGGTAGAGATTGGTATGTTATAGTACACGTAAAGCTTTGGATGAAAGATAGAAGAGGCAGATTACTTGTATATGGGTGGAGAGATCAGAAGATAAATCTTATCCTTTAGTTTGATATATTGGCATGCATTGAATTGTTTCCAGTTGGAAGTGGATATTTCACACCAAATGGTGATATAGGAGGTATTTACAAGTGGGAAAGCCACTGGTCTGGACAGTGTTTTGATAGCTATTCCATTTTTTAGTGTATTGAGTTTGGAAAGTGCATGTCTTATATAAGTTTGCTATATATTGTACTGTGGCTGCAGTTTATGAACAAGGTTCTTTATGCTAGAGAAGGTGCTAAGAGCATAATGGATAGAACATTTGCAGATTTTCCGAGGCAAGTTAAGGTGCAAGTTGATGGTGTTGACATAGAGGTCCCTCAGGTGTGTATCACAACGGCAACAAGTCAATATCAACTGTTGGTAGTAGATTTTATTTTTAGGTGTTTTCCTATTTACTCTAAAACTAATGTCTGACAAATTAGCTCTTCTCTGTTGTTGTAGAATGGGGTTAATATATCTTCTCTATAGATGTCTCACATTATTTTTCTGAATAACAATCTACCTTCGCTCTCCAATTGTTTTCAAGTGACATGATGGTAGTGGCCATATCCTTACCAGACCAAAAATTTCTTTACTTGAATCAATAAGATAGGAATCCTCATGAAAGAAGACAAATATTTATTGAGACTTATTTCAAAATATTACTGAGACTTGTTTCAAACATTACTGAGACTTATTTGAAAACATTCTTCTTGGTTTTCTCATCTTACAAGTTGTATCTTGAACTGTAAGAATGATGAATCAGCATTTTGGTTGTCATTGATAGTGGCTGCAAATGAAATCTAACTGCTAAAACTTAGATGATATTCTTTTGAACTTTACAGGATGCAGAGGGTGTGCTGGTCGCAAACATTGGGAGCTATATGGGCGGTGTAGACTTGTGGCAGAATGAAGATGACATGAATGATAATTTTGATCCCCAATCTATGCATGATAAGATGCTAGAAGTTGTGAGCATATCTGGTACATGGCACCTTGGAAAGCTTCAGGTAAAGGATCCGAAAGTATCACCCGTCTCTGCAATTTTTTATATAGTTAAGAAAGGTTTTAAAATTTTGTTGCAGATACTAAATGATATGTATGATAGGGTTGTATAAACTACTACAAATTATTTTTTGAGTTACACTGGGATTTGGGAAGCATAAATATGTACCATTCCTTCATGCGCTTACTACAGTTTAAACCCTGGCAGATGAGGAGGCATCTGCACCTCCTTGGTTACCAGGCTAAATACCCTTGTGGTTAAGTATTATCAAAATATTGCTTAATAGTTACAGAATAACCAGACACAAAAAATTTCCAATGTAGCCCGCAGGCAGACCCTTGGTTCTTATATTGAAGTCGAAGCTTTGATTGAGAGGATAAACTAGGATGACTATTGGTGCCCTCTTTGCCAGTTCTAATCCTTTAAAACGGTGTTGCTGGTTTAAGAGTGTGGGTTGGAGAAGATGAGTCTGGGGAGAGGGAGGGGTAAATAAATATTTTCAGCTTTGTTAAACAAATGACTTTGGTTCTGCTTTGCTCAACAAATTGTTGCTTGAGTTCTTAATTATTTTAGGGGTCCCTTGTGTGGAAAATGGCAATGATTTTGTGTCATATATAGGTGGGTCTTTCTCGTGCTTGTAGACTTGCACAGGGGCGGACAATTAAGATACAGCTCCTTGCTGCGTTGCCTGTACAGATTGATGGGGAGCCTTGGTTTCAGCGGCCTTGTGCTCTATCTGTATCCCATCATGGGCAGGTCCTTCTCTACACCTCTCTCATGGTTGTGAATGGCCTTTATAATCGAAAGTATAGAATGGCCAGTAATGAAATATCATGAATGTGACATGAAGTTCTAATGGGATCTTGTACCTGCAATGCTTTGTAGGAACAGTTGCTGCTATTTTCTTTTTATTGTATTTTGCCATACACTTGCCAGCCTTCTGCATAATGTTCTAGTTAACATTTTGAGTTATACTGATATCTTTTTGAGATGCTTCACTATTATCTTGTTTTTCTTGGTTTGTTTATGAAACTGAGGCCCAGGTGTATGCATGTGGTTGTTCAAGTTTTGAAATTTTTAATTTTGATTTTCATGCTATGTTTTAATGAAACTCTTTTACTTGGCTAGGCCTTTATATTGAAGAGGGCAGCTGAGGAACCCCTTGGTCATGCTGCTGCCATAATCACAGATGTGCTTGAGAATGCAGAAACTAATCACGTCATCAATGCTTCACAGAAGCGAGCACTTCTCCAGGAGATGGCACTTAGGCTGTCCTAGAGGTGACTTGAGTGTCTCCCCTATTAAAAATGGTGATATGGTTACTGCAACTTTATGAGATGTTTGCATATTCTGTCACCTGGTTGTATTACATCCTGCTTCAGATTTAACAAGTTTTTTATTCAAGTTTGGCTTTTCTCTTGTACACGATTTGAAAGATAGGAAGAACTACCTACAAAATGCCCCCATGTATATCAATGAAAAAAGGGGGGGACTTTTGTATTCTTCTACAGGAAATATATTGCTTACAGAAAGATGCGACTCGACTTACATTCTTTTGTAAACTTCTGATTTGAATAGAGGTTTCCGCTTATTATCTGTAAATTATCTGTGACTGCAGACTGATTTAAGAGACTTCTTCGATTAATATTTTCAAAATAATTTTTCGTATTTTGTTTAAAACTTAAAAACTCATTTTATTAATGAAAAAAAATAAGAAAAAAAGTTGATGTTTTTTTAAAAAATAAGTTATCAGAAATTTTTTGAAAATGAGTTAAATTTTTTTCCCCAATTAATAACAATTTGTTAGTTATTAACTATTATTTTATCAAACAAATAAATATTTAATTTAAATAATATCCGTAACCCTTAACAGGATTGGTCACTATAAGCTTTTATCTTGTTCTTCTATTCCTTTATGGCCTGTTTGCTTTGACGGAAAAGCTATTCTATTCCGTCCGTATATTTTTATAATTTGTTATTTATCGACATATTTATTGAAAGATAAACAGCTATTCTACTCTGTCCGTATATTTTTATAATTTATTATTTATCGACATATTTATCGAAAAATGTTTATCGAAAGAGTAATAAATGTACTAATTGGCTTGCCACTCACTTTGATATTTTATCATACATGATGCCAACGTATCCTGTACGAAGATATGTCGACTTTCCACTGATCTGTTTTGTAACTTGCTCCAGCAGTTTCTCTTTAATTAAAAAAAAAAAAACTCTGAATAATTAATAATATTTATTCCGTAAATTTGAAGAATACCTAATAACGTTCTTCACCAATCTTTTTCTATTCCACGAAAACCTATTCTTACGAAGACATCTTTATCCTTCGACGTCTTCACGTCTTCGATCTTCCTCACGAAGCTTTCTTCTTCTCTTCTCTAGATTCACGATTGAAGACACGCTTGAAGTCTTCTTCTCTTCTCGCCTCCACATCGTTAAAGTCGTCTTCTCTACTCCAGATTCACGCTTGAAGTCACGGTTGAAGTCACGCTTGGGATAGATCTTGAAGTCTTCTTCTCTTCTCGTCTCTGTTTCTCTCTTGCCTGTTGCCTCTGAGTGAACGACTTGTGCACTTGTTCTTCTTCTCAGGAAGGTCGAAGCCATCATCCAATTCGATATCTTGATTTCGGGAATATTTGGGTAAGCTTTCGAATTTCCAAAAGTCTTCAAATCAAAAGCTGGAAAACCTCGGCTTCACTCTCATTGTCGACCATCAAATTCTTTTTCTTATTCAAACCCAACTGATTAGTTCACCTGGATGTTAGGGCTCCATTTTGCTGCTGCCCATCGCAATTTTTGTCCTATTTTTTTCTGGAATTTTCCTAAATTTATCAGCTTTAGTCCTAATCGTAACTTCTGTATTGATAGAAATAGCTGAGAAACAATTTTGAGATGATACATTAAAGTATAGTTTTTCAATTGTGTTTGTTTGTTACCTTGGAGTTGTGACATAGCTGATATTTTGGTCCGAAGAGGAAATTGGTTTGATG
>JANJEY010000008.1:48132588-48142796 GCA_024703695.1 Erythroxylum cataractarum
ACAATTTACATTCCTCTGATAATGCAAATAATGTTATATTTTAAGTAATTAATGAATAATATTTTAATTAATTACATCTTAATTAATTAATATTTTAATTAGTTAATTACATCCTAATTATATTTTAATTAATTAATTAGATTTTAATTAATTATTCTTATTTTAATTAGATTTTAATTAATCATGTAATTAATTACATTTTAATTAACTAATTATATTTTAATTAGACTTTAATTAATTAATTAGGTTTTATCTTGATTAATTATTTTAATTAATTATTTAATTAGATGTTATTTTAATTAATTAATTAATTAAATTATATATATATTTTAATTAATTATATTTTAAATATATTTAATTAAAAATTAAAAAATTTAGTGTTGGTAGGAATCAAACTCATTACTCCCACAAATGGAAGGCTTGGACCATTACCTTAAACTTAGATATGAAAAAAACTATTCAGTCAATCATAATAACCAACCAACCATTACCATTCATTCCATTCTTATTGATTTATTCTCATACCCTTAACCAAGCATTATATAAATGAGATGTGTAAACTATATATGGAAGAAGTAGAAAAATAGAATCGACTTCACTTTTAATTTATAAAAAATAAATCGACGTGAACCTAGCGAAGTCATTAATGAACTACAAAATATGCCTAAGACTTCACAATACCTATACATCATAGCGTATAATATTAAGAGGAGGTTGATTTTTGTGCTCAACTAATTTTAGAGGAGGTCTAGTTAATATTTTTATTTGTTTATGCTAAACATACATTACTTTAAACATGATTTTCATAGCATATTATTTGAGTTTTGGTCAATTGTAGAGGATTTTATACTAAAATGAGACATATTTGATTTCAGGAATTTTTTCTGCCTTTTAAGAAAAATGAGAAAACTTGAAGAAGAATTGGACCAATTTGGAGTAACTTCGGAAAAAATAAAGAAGGATCATAAAATACAACATTTTCAAGTCACTATTTTAAGGTCGTATCTAAGGTGTCGATTCTATCTCTCCTTCCCCACCCTCCACACTCACCTGCTCTACCCTTACATCCCCATATAGGCCACGTGTTGGTAGTATTATTTTATTAGAAAAGTTATAAAATGCAACAAAGATAATATGACTTGCATATTGTCTCATGTTAGAGTCGTGTTCCTCGTTTAAAAAATTAATCTTCATTTTTTTTTTAGAATGAGGCAAGAGGAATAGAGGTTTTTAGGAGCTTAGAGGATAATTTGGAAGGAATAAAAAGTCAGTTCGAAGCCATTCTATAATAGCTATTAATAAAAAACAAGTCAATCTTAGAAGAAGACCAAGAATTAAATAAGATTCACTAAAGATCCAAGATCCAAGATTCACGATAATGATTTCTTATTCTTGTTTCTTTTTTCTTATCTTTATGTTATTATTTCTTGTTTAGTTATGAACTAAGATATTGATTTAGCTGGGATAGACCTTAAGACTCAATGTGCTGAATTGATGGATCTTTTGATTTCATGAATTTATAATTTTTTAAATTTATTCATATTATAATTGATTGAATTGAAAGAATGAGAGTTAAGATTCAATTATTTGATTTATGCATTGAGCTTTGAAAGATAAAATGTATAGTTTGATCACATTGTAGATAAAGAGGGTTAAGTATGAGTCACTTCAGAGAAGACATTAAGATCTTCCTAGGTTCAAATATAAACTATCATGAGAATTCATAAAATGAATTAATGCATTATTAAGTTTTATTGATTAGAAAAATATTTTAGTTGATTCAATCTAAAGGTAGAAATTATATATCTCGAAAGAGAATATAATTGTAACTTAAGAATTCTTACTAGTCCAAGAAACTAGAACTGTTAATTAAATCAAAGTGAAGTTGAATATAGCAAAATCCTAGGAAACACTTTACCTAAATATAATTTATTAATAGACTGCATTATTAATTTGAGTGTTTATTTTATTCTCCTTTTTGTCCAGTCATAATCAACACACCTGATAATTAAGTTTTTAAATAATCAATAGTTAACCCCTTTTCTCATGGGTTTAATTTGTACTTACTAGTGCTAACTTTAGATGCACCATGCACTTGTCAAAAATACACACAATTAATATTTATTAGATTTCTAAATTTATTAGACTGAGTTTTTTATTTATTTTGTTTTAGTTTTATTATTATCTACTAAGTTTGTTTTGCTTTTTCTCTTCATAGTTTACTTCTTGTACTTGATAGCTCAATAATCCTAAGAAACTTATTGAGCTAGACCTTAAGATTGAAAGAAGTTTAAAGATAAGAAGAAGAATATGAAAGATAATAGAAGCTAAGAAAGCAAAGATGGACGTAGAAAATACGAGGTCTTTCAAAAACTATCATATCTAGTGTATAAGGCATCAAAGCAGGCATTGTAGTGTACAACATCAAAGCTAACAACTTCAAGCTAAGTCTCTCCCTTTTTTAACTATAGTGTAGTAAAATTAGTTTCCAAAACCCCCTTCCAAAGTTTTTAGAATAATAAAAACACTAAAGCTCAATGGAGTTTGTCTTGATTCCATTAAGTTTAGGTTATTTCACTTTTCATTTATTGATAAGGAAAGAGTGTGGTCGAAGACCTTACACCATACGGTATCAATTCTCCTAACTCTCCTAAGCATTACTGTCTAAGTACTTTTCCCTAAGCTATACTACTTAGATTAAGAAGTAGACCTCTGTCTTTACCTAAAGGAAAAGTAAGTCATTTTATGAAGCTTAGGGGAAGTACAAGGAGCTATTGAGGTTATGCCCTCATCAAGATGAAGAGCTGGCCAATTGTCTAGATATTATACAATAAGATGACCTTTAACACAAAGACCTTGGTGGATGCTTTGCTTACTAGTTCTTTTATAAATAAAAAAGTAAATGAAGCACATGATATCATTGAGGATATGGTTTAGAACCATTACTAATAGATGAGTGAAAGACCATCCTAAAGAAGGTTCCAAGTAAGTTTTACCTTGATTCCTTACATCTTCTTGCTGCTAAGCTATATGTTTTAATTAAAAATTTTGATCATATGATTAGTTATAGATTGACAATTAGGGAACTCATTTGTTAAGACCCTTCTATTGAATAGGTTAACTTTTTCAACAAGCCCAAAAGAAGAATAACCCATTTTCTAATACCTATAACCTTGGTTAGAAAAGCCACCTTAATTTCTCCTATAGAAGTAAGTTCAATTGTGCCCTTCAAAACAATAGGCTACTACCTAGTTTCTAATCAAGATCTTTCAATCCTCTCCTCCAAAGTATAACCTAAAGAATTTCTTCACAACCTAGGATAAATAGAATGACCAGTTCAAGGAGGCAATTAGGAAACTTTGTTCTAAGGTTGATTTACTGTCGACTCTTACCAAAATGTTAGAAGCCCAAATTTTCCAACAAGATAATGTTGTGTCTAATTTCCATTACTTTTAATTACCTTCATATCTTGATTTTGGTTATAAATCCTTGTGTTTTGATCCAAATATGAGATTAATGAGTGAAAATGGTGTGAATATTGCATGAATGTTAATTGGGTTATCTTGTGAATTTTGCATTAAAAGACTAAAGTCACGTAATTTTTGGACTAAATGTTATGCATGCTGGTCATGATTAAAGCATGAGGGTGACAAGGGAGTCACACTCGTGACTCCTTATGCATGGGGTATGCATGGGGATGTCAAACCCATGACTCCCCATACATGCCTATGAGAAGTTTTAACATTAATTCTAGGTTTAATACGTAGCAAATCATGATGTTAAGGCACACATCCCTAAACCTAAAGAGAGAGGAATAAAAGGAAGAGAGGGTGGCGTTTGAAGGATCACTTATTCACTATTTCATTGGTTTACACACACAAAGACTTGGACAGAGAGGAGGCGCAGAGAGATATAGAATAAGATAAACAGAAGAAAGAAACAAAGTGAGTCAGGATGAAGAGCAAGACAACAGAGAAGTGGAAGCTTGGGAAATTACAGTGATTAAAGTGCATAATGATGATGAATGTGGTGATATCCTTATGGGTTGATCTCTTTGTTTGAGAAATAATGTAGCTATTTAGTTGAATATACACGATTGGGTTACGGATATATTGTTAATTGTTGTGGTTTCTGAACTGAATGGATGTAATTGAATGACCAAATTTTTGCATCATTTTAGTGTTAAATGAAGATTCGAGAGATGAAGTTTAATATAGATCCTGAAATGATGGACGTTTAGGTTAAGTACTAGAAATATATTAACTTAAGTGGTAAATAGTAGTCGGTTTTTCATTATTGATTGATAGTAACTTATTGAAAATGAAAGTTAGACTAGTTCATTATTCGAATAGATGTAGAACTTATTATTAATTTTAGTAAGACAACAATCTAATCATTTTACCTTAATCATGCATAGGAGATAAATTAGTGAAATTAATTCTCAAGAGTTTTTTCAACTTTGATTAATCTTTTTGTCTTTGCTCGCAATTAATTTAGTCTACTTTTCAATTTAATTCCATAATTTTCTTTAAAACTTTCACTCAAAAATTAGGATAGAATGTTTAGGAATGCATTGTTTTTATTTTTATTTTTAATTCAAACTTAATTTAAGTTGACCAATTCACCTTCGTAGGAGATGACCCTGGGTTACCAACTACAACTATCTCATATACTTTTGAGTAGGATAGCCTAGGTCTTTCTAAAACTTTTTGGGCATAACAAATTTTTGGCATCATTGCCAGGGGGTGATTAGTATTTTTAACTTGAATTAATTTTGATTGTGTTTATTTGTTAAAGTGATTTTGATTTTTTCTTCGATTGTTTTGTCTATTTATGCATACATTTTTGTCATGTTATTTCATTGATTTGTTTTAGTAATTTTCTTATTAATTCACTGTTGTTTTTATTTTGTTTATGTGAGGAAGGAGGTCTCAGGAAGGTGAACTTGCTCCCTTTATTGACAACATACATTGGATAAGAAACCTTTAAGGGACTTCGAAGACAATCTCGAGGAACTCAAACCATAAGATCAAGGGATGGGTGAAAATCAACTAGTGAAGAAGGAGTATGCCAAACTGGTAATCGATACTGCCATTTCTTGCATACAATTGGGGAGGTAGCTAGGAACTATGAATTAAAGAGTATCCACTGTAACATGTTGCCATCATTCTATAAGGCTCCCAATGAAGACCCTTTAAACTTCATTCAAAAATTCTATAGGACTCTCTAGACGTTCCCGTTGGATGGTCTAAATGAAGATCACCTTAGGATTAGGTGCTTCCTATACACATTGAAGGATCTGGCCAAGGCATGGCTGATGACCCTTCTACCCGGTTCATTGACTATGTGGAAAGATGTGTTCAACAAGTTCATTGAAAAGTTTTATTCCCAACAGAAGACTTCTGAGTTGTGGACTAAGATAGCTACTTTACTCAGATAGAGGGAGAGCCATTCTGTGAGGCATGGGAACACTTTAAACTCCTGCCTATTGAGTGTCTACACCATCATTTTCCACTCCACATGCAAAACCAATTCTTTTATGATAGATTGACACAACAATGTTAGTATATGATGGACAATGCAGCAGGAGAGTTGTCGGAGAGAAGATAGTTGAAGAAACATATGAGATCTTCAAAATATTGTGGGCTAATTCTTAACAAAAGAGCATGAGGGGAAGAAGAGCTGGAGTTCACAAAGTGAGCTCAAATCAAGAATTGGCTATGCAGTTGGCTGAGTTGATAAGATATGTGAAGATGCTAACTACAAGGCTACCTCAAAATTTTCCAAATCAAGAGGTATATGGTATACAAGGAACTTGTGGTCATGGAGCTAACATTTTTTTGTATTCTTGTGAAGCTTTTGTAGATGGGGAGGAACAAGTGAACTCACTCAACAGTTTTCAAACAAGGGAGTAAAATGATCCATACTCAATCACCTACAACCCTGGTTGGAGAAACCACCCAATTTTTTAATGGAAGACCAATAATCCACCACCCAACAACAATACCAAAATTTTTAGAGGCCAAATTATTTCCAAGGGTAATCCTCACTTAAAAACCCACCAAGCAAGCCTTCTTTAGAGGAAAACCTGAATGTGTTTATTTAAGTCACATCTCAAAATCAAAAAATGAACAATTCGATTCTTTGGAAGCATTTTTGAAGAGGATTGATACCTAAGTAGGGCAACTCACAGCTCAATTGCATAATAATCAAAAAGGGAAGTTGCCTAATCAATTAGGGCAAGCACGAGCAGTCACTATTATGAGAAGTGGTAAGGTAGTTGATAATCATATTGAGATCCCTTCAGGTAATTAAGAGGAGTAGAACCTCCCCAACGAAGAAAGTAAGCATAATGAAGGAAGAAATGGGCACGAAAACTCTTCAAGTTAGGCTCAAAAGGATGAAAAACTAGGGCATGCAACTAACTGCAATGAAGGACCAATATTGCATAAGGTGACTAATCCTTCTAGACCACTGATCCCATATCCGAGCTGCCTTAAGGAATCAAAACAAGATAAACAATTTTCTAATATTTATAATATGTTTTTCCAAAGTTAATATTAACCTGCCTTTTTTAGTTGTGATCATAAACATTCCAGTTTATATGAAGTTCTTTAAGGAACTAAGCACTAAGAAACCAAAGTTTGAGCTAAACGAGGGTGATAGTTTCAGAGGCTGTAAGCGTAGTGTTACAGCAATAATTACCCCCCAAATTAAAGGATCCAGGGAGTTTTCTTGTGCAAGTATCAATAGGTGATGGTGATGAGATTAAGGGTATGCTTGACCTTGGGGCGTGTATAAACCTTATGCCTCAATCTACTTATAAGAAAATAGATCTAGGATAATTAAGACCAACCAATATATGTAACATTCCGTCCCCATATTAAGGGTTAGGACCTGAAATTTCAATGCATGTAGGCTCAAAGAGAGATTAAGGAAATGCATTTTTCTTGCTCATGCGTAATGTTAGCATATATGCATATGAATATTGAATCTTTTCACAAAAATAAGTGTACATGTATTCGTTGACAATTTCCAGGTACGATTGTTTTAAATGTGATGATATTGAAAGTGAGAAGCAGAGAAAGTGGAAAGAGTGTTCTAGGTATGAGTTGAGATAAGGAAAGATTTAGAAACAAAATTGGTAATGATCTGGAAAATGTGCACTAAATATGCTTCACTCCTTTAGCCACAACTTTTTCTCTAGTTATCCAAACGAGATGATTCATAATTTGGATTAACTTAGAGACATATGGATACATTTTCTATGAAGACATCAAATTTCAGTTCTATCTCTAAAAGTCTCAAAATTTCATGAAGTTATGGAGTTGGTCTAGTACGTTGGTGTGTGTATGGAAAATTCGTCTTCGGAGTTTAGGAGCAAATTTGGGATTGCTATAAAGAGATTTTTGTAAACGATTTATAAGGGGGGTTGAATAGATCTTTAAAACTTTTCGTAAATTTCTACAAAAAAATCAAAAGTTAATTCACACAAAAACAAATTAAACAAATTTAAATGAAGAGAATAAGGAAGTAGAGCAAACACTATTTTTATAGAGGTTCAGTGCTAAGACCTACGTCCTCTACCTTAACTCCCACTTAGGATTTGGCAAACCACTTTATTGCACACTTTTTACTTTAGTGTGAACTCTTACAACACCACTTGATTTCCAGCTCAAGCTACCTTTACAACTAATTTGTTATTCGGCACAAATCCTACCTCACAAGTGATTTTTCACTAATCACTCAACTCACACTAATAATGAGATAAAGATGAAAGAATAATACTCAATATAAATTTGAAACAAGCTAAGAGCAATATAGAGCAAATTTGGAACAATAATGAAATTCTTTGGCTTTCTGGACTTCGGTTGTTTGATCCCTTGATGAACCACTATTTATTTGGACTCTAAAGAAGAATAGAGACGTTGTAAAACCTTTTCTAGTCGTTGCATGATTTCTGATGAACGTTGCTTAACTTTCTCCTTTCCATTTGTGAATGATTTGCATAAGTCTTGTTCAGCTCTACCTGATAGTCGAATAGTCGAGCTCTTGTAGTCGACTAGTATTAACATTTTTTAGTGCAGGCTTTAACTTCGCTCCTCGATCAGTCGACTAGTGTTCCTATTAAATTGATTTGTAGTCGACTTGTAACATATTAGTCGACTTGTTTCAACCACCATCTGATGATCTTTAATTTATTAGTCGACTTGTAAAATATTGGTCGACTTGTGCTGACTCCAACGGATATATTTATTCGGATCTTCCTAAATCTTCATGTTTAAGTCTTTATCATGTTGAAGATTACTTCCTTCTTGATTTTACCATGATTTATAATGCTTTCTAAATTTATTTTAATAAAAAAATACCTGAAATAATTTCTTAACAAATTTTATACATTTTATTATTATCAAAACATAAGTGGGATTTAATTTGTCAACCACCATTGGTCCAACAATCTCCCCCTTTTTGATAATGACAAAACACTTAGAAATTGTTTAAGAAATGAAAACAAAGAAACATTGATCAAGGTTTTTATGCCTTGTCATTTTGGTTAGAAGGCTCCCCCTTAATCATATAAATCATTGAATTTAATACCTTGTAAAATCAAATTTAAAAAAGTAAATTGAAATCAAGATTGTCTCAAATCAAAGACATTTTTAACAAACTCCCCCTTAATCAAGTGACTAAAGAATATCAATTTTCAATTTTACTCCCCCTTTTTGTCATAATCAAAGCAATCAATATGAAGATAACAGAGAGGAAACACATGTAGTCATCAATATCAAACATTAATATGAAGAGGAAAAATAATTGCAATGACATTACCTAAAAGAACAAGCCATCAAACACTAGGAGTCTTAAGTAGCACTTAAATACAAATAGTAAGAACTTCACACACCAGAAAGAGCACAATAAAAATTGTTGGTCTAGGCGAAAGCAAAACACATCAAGCTGAGGAATCATCATGCCTACATCCTAACTTGTCAAAGATCTTCTTAATACTCTTCTCCAAGCGTATAAGCATGCTCTGTTGTTCATCAACCCGATCGTTTAATTCTTCCAATTGGTCTCTAATCTCCCGAAGTTCATCGTGAGACACCTCACTTTGTCGGACACTACTTGGTCGGGAGCTGCTAGGGCGATCACCTGCCCTCTTAGAATGTTGCCTCCTAAGCACTTGTTCACTATCCAAGATTAAACCCATCTTCTCAACATGGTATGAATAAACCCATCCTATCTCAAGTGTTTTGACCAATTTCATACTGCAGAGATTATAAGGGGTAAATCTCCAACTTTGAGGATAGGGATAATAGTCGTAGGCATTCAGATTGCATTTTTGCAGCTTGGCCATGTGAGTGACCAATGCTCCATAGGGCATTCCTTTATGCTTTGCTGTTTTGCCCTTAAGTTCACCTCTTAGTAAATTGGCCTTCTTTCTCATCATCTGTATAATCAAGCTTGCAAAATTTTATTTTCTGACCTTCTTCCAAGTGCCAAAGTATCTCCTTATCCAAAGAAGTGATGTGATTATTGCTTGCCTTCTTTGGATACACTACACGATTGATAGCATAATGCAATAGTCTATAGTTCAAGGGCAAATTCATTGCCTCAAAAGGTGGCGAATGGTCATAACACAATCTAGCAAGTAGATCATCACCCTTTGCTTCAGTGTAACCAAAATTATCCTCAGCCTCCTCATCCGTTTCACCATCTTCATGTCTTAAAATAGACAAATCTAAAAAGAAAGCACTAGGCCTAACTCCATCAGTAGGCAATTGAAACCCTCTTGACAAATAATCTTCACAAATAAACAATTCTCTGCCTTGAATATGAGATTTCAAGTGTACACCAATATCCACATTACTCCGAATCACCACAAGATTGGCATAAAATTCCCTCACCATATCCTCATATATATTATCGGTATACCCCAAGAAATAACGCAGTCCAAAACTTGTGATTTCAGAAAATAAATCTGTATACTCACTATGCTCTAATTCAACCCAATCAAATCTCATAGATGGGATTAACACCTCTGTTTTGAGCACCGTATAATAGAGGGTTTGAGCTTCACGTGAAATGAACCTTGCTTCAACTTCTTCGTTCTCTCTTTCACCACCTCCTCTTGAGGAAGACCCACGTACTTTTGGACCTCGTGGAGGAGTGGCTTTCTTCTTCCCTTTTCCACTAGTTTTTCTTGGAGC
>JANJEY010000008.1:48172796-48183822 GCA_024703695.1 Erythroxylum cataractarum
ACTCAATTTTGAATGCGCTCACTGTTCACTCATCCTAATTACCGATATGCCCTCACATCGATAACGAGATGTTACAGGTTACCGGATAGGAGGTCCGATGATTGTGATGTTGATTGGATATTGAAGTACTACTTGAATGTGAATTGGATGAACTATGTGTACTTACTGTGATTATTAAATGTGTTATGAATGCGCATTTGAGTATGAATGAAAGTATGAATTCTCAACTCTAATTATGTTGGACTAAGGTCCGATGATATGAGAAAGTGATTGAATGGCATATGCAAATGTGAGTGATGCATTCCATTGCATGAATGCATGAAATATAATGGCAGTTGTGACCAGAGTAGCCAACGAATGGAGCTTAAAGCTCAACGAGTGAAAATGAGCCTCGAGTTCACATGTGATTCAGAGCCTCAGGCTCAACGTGTAATGAGTCCTGTATCCCCCAAGTGGATAAGGGACAGTTATCAATGAGCCCTATATGGGATAGTTTAGGCATTCGGTCGCAACAAAGTAACAAATGGAAAGTGAGTCTCATGTGCATTGCATATGTATAAAATAAATGATTAAATGTATAAAACATGAGATGTGAAGTGTGAAATTGAATGTGATATACGTGAATGTGAAATATGTGAAATGTGAATTATATGTTATGTGACTGGGTGACCCATTGATGATGGTCAATCGTTGAGTTCGTAAAACTCACCCAAAATTTGCAAATATTTTTCAGGATCAGAAGAATACCCCGTTAGGCCAATGAGAGTATACATACAACATTCAAGTGAAGGAGAGAGGTCAGGATCAGTTCGCGTATGCATTGCATTTCTCTATTTTATATTGGATTGTGTATTCTGTAACTTTTTGTATAAATTTGTATTTCAAAATGACTCAAGTGTTTTGTATTTGTGGAAGGGCCCAAATGGCTATTGAAAATTGATTGTGTTAATTGAAAATGTTTATGAATGAATGTGGGCCCAATTTGAGCATCGATTTCTGCATATTGTGTTATTGATTTCAAAAAAAAATTATGTGGACTTTTGAATGATTAAGTGTTTTAGCATGCCACCCTTGTGGGGCATGGACTCAGATATCACCATCGATGTTAGGTTCGGGTCTTGTGGGAGTGGGGTGCTACAATATATGCCTACAATTAGCTGATAGGTCAATCCGTTATCCAAAAGGAATAATAGAAGATGTGTTGGTAAAGGTTAGCGGATTGATTATTCCTGTGGACTTTGTGGTCTTAGACATGGGGGAGACTAAACAACAAAAGCATGCCATACTCCTAGGAAAGCCTTTTATGGCCACTACTAATACCTTGACTGATGTGAAGAACGAAAAGTTGAGCATGGCTATTTTAGGAGAAACAGTAGAATTCTCAATCTTTAATGTTTAGCCTATTCCTACAACTACTATTTATGAAGAATGATCTCAGGTTGATTAATTTAATCCTGCAGGCTATGATGTTGTGTTATAGGAAGAAGAAGAAAAGAAGTTGAGCTTGGTGAGGGAGAATGATAAGTGTTGTCAATTGCTAGATGATGCAACTATAGGAGAGGTTGGAAAATTTTTAAAGAAGAAGACCCATAAAGAGAAAGCAATAAGGGAATCAATCACTTTGGTCGATCCACCTTGAGCATAACGGTTGAGATGCTCAGCTATAAGACATTAAAGAAGCGCTAAATGGGAGGCAACCCATATTATTTCTGTTTTGTCTTTTAATTTAGTTATTTGTTGTTTCTTTTAGTGAAACTCGATTTAATCTGTTTGCTTTATTGGCACAAGCCTTCTTTTCAATCTTGGTTTGTCTCCCTCGTAGCTTTCTCCACTCCTAAATTTCAGATGCCATGCTTATTGCCATTCTTCACATCACATCGACGTAATTACCACCACACTTTCATATTGTATTTCTTTCCTTATTCTTTTTATTATTTGTACTATATTCAGTTTAATTGCTTTTAGTCTTTAATGTTTGTCCTCATTCATGTTACTTTTTTCTTTTTTCCTAGATCCCTCTTTTACTTTTTTATGTCATATTAGGAATAATGTAATGTTTAAGTGTGGGGGGAGTATTAATTGCGTATTGTTTGTTTGTTTTCTCATTTATTATTTATAAATGCATGATCATTAAATGAACTCAATCAGGATTAGAAATGCAAAATATGAGTGACTAAGTGTACTTGTATGTTTAGACTGATTAGTTTGGATTTCAGTTAAAAGGATATTAGCTTGTTGTGATAGATAAATGACATTTTTTATTTGGTAATAATTTGAGCCTTTTTGAATTATTAAACACCAATTTCAATTATTCTTTGTTGAGAGTATTCTTTCATGATTAAGGAACTCTAGAACTTGCTTGCAAATACTAGTTGAGATCATATAACCTTATTTAAATAATGAAATGATAAGGGTAATTAGGATTTACTCTATTAGCTTTATAAGACACCATAATGTCACCCTTATTGAGCCCCCTTGAGCTTAAATGAATTCGTATCTTTCTTTAAACCCAACATATGAGCCTTGGCCTTAATTGTTTGTCTACTTTATTACACCTACCATAAGGTCAAATTGAGCATTTGAAAAGGTATAATTGGGGGGAATAAGTGCGGGGGAATCATAGCTTGTAGTTGGCTTTTGAGTTAGAGATGGGTATCGTTGTAGTAATTTTCTCCCATCTATATTTTTCTTCCCTTAATTTCATTGTTTAAATGAAGAAATAAATAAAACAGAGAAAAAAGAATGGAAAAGAAAAAATAAATTGAATAGAAACAAAGGAAAGAGAAGATGAACAGAAAATGAAAGAAGAGGAGAGATAGAAAAATGAGGAGTGTTAACTTTATTACATGAGAGGAAAGAATTGAGGGCTTTATTTTCCATTTTTTTGAATTACATTGAATGCTCAATTAGCTCTGCGATCTTAAACTACAATTTTGCTTTCTTTCTACCCTTAACCTGGCCCTATTCAACCGAAATAAAGACCTACAAATTGATGTTTGTGTTTGATATTAGTGGTGGAGATTGGATTAGTAAGCAAGTGTACGATAGATACCTTACCTTAAATGAACAATGAATAAATATTTACTACCTTTGAATGCTTGAGAGGATGAAGGGTGCTTGTTGATTTTCGCTAAATATGCGAAGAATTGTTTGTTCTTGGAGTATTTTGAGTTTCAAGCTCTTAGATTGCATTTATTCGAATGATCTTCGATATCTCTGACTATTATTTGGGAAAAATGTTGATTTTGTTATTTGTTCTTTTATAGTCTAGTGTTCTTTATTATGCTTGAGAACAAGCACAGTTTAAGTGTGGGAGAATTTGTTGTATCTAATTTCTATTACTTTTAATTGCCTTCATATATTGACTTTGGTTACAAATCCTTGCGTTTTGATCAAAATGTGAGATTAATTAAGTGAAAATGGTGTGAATATTGCATCAATGTTAAGTAGGTTTTTTTTTGTGAATTTTGCATTAAAAGACCAAAGTCATATAATTTTTGGATTAAATTTTATGCATGCTGGTGATTTTATGTCACCATCGCGCAAGGTTAATGCACGGGGTTGATAAGGGATTCACACCCGTGACTCCCTGTGCACAGGTGTGCAAGGGGATGTCACACCTGTGACTCCCCATGCATGCCCGTGAGAAGTTTTAACAATAATTATGGGTTTAATACGTGGCAACTCACGAAGTTAAGGCACATAATCCTACCTAAACCTAAAGAGAGGAGAATAAAAGGAAGAGAGGGTGGTGGGTGAAGGATCATTCATTCACTGTTTCATTGGTTCACACACATAGAGACTCAGACAGAGGGGAAACACAGAGAGATAGAGAAGAAAAAGATAAGCAGAAGAGAGAAATAGAGAAAGAAAACAGAGTTAGTCAAGAAAAAGAGTAAAAAAGGGAGTTGGAAGTTTGGGAGAGGCTAAAAGCGAGAGTTAGAGCTGAATCCCATTCAAATGGAGCAAACATTTGTTTGGTGAAGAAGTAGAAGTAGAAGGCGAGAGACAAAGCTGGAAGCTGGAGAGTGACTAGAGATCTATATAAGTCTTCATCCGATGAATTGTTTGCCTATTCTATTTCTCATTTGTGCTTTGTTTCTTTCATTTTGCTATATGTTATTAACTCACTTATACTTTTATTAGTTTAGTTGACTTTTATTTGTTTCTTTTTATAATCCATTTAGTATTCACGGTTTTATTATTGTTTCAATACTTTCGTTGGCAGTAACATACGATTAAAGTGTTTACTCATGATGAGTGTGGTGATATCCGTGATGGGCTAATCTCTTTTTTTAAGAATTAATGTTGCTATTTAGTTGAATATGCATAATTGGGTTGCGAATATGATGTCTTATTTATGGTTATGGTTTCTCAACTGAATGGATGTAATAGAATGGCCAAACTTTGCATCATTTTAGTGTTAAATGAAGATTCAAGAGATGAAGTGTAAAATTGTGATGATAAAGTAATGTGCTATGATAATGTGATTTTTTTGGATTATTCATGTTCTAAAAAATGAATGTGAAATGTGTGATATTGTGTATTTGTCATGGGTGAGATCATTAACGATGGTTCACTCACTGAGTTCGCAAAACTCATTAAAAAATGTAACGTGACTTTTCAAGTACGAGACAGGAAACCTAGTTCCTAAGATTTGTCTAGAGGAATATTTTGGATATGGCTCAAAGGACTGTCGGTTGACATTAGAGGAGTTATAATTTTATTTTGTAGTTTCTTTGTCATGTAAAACTTTTGTAAAGATTGTAAATATTTGTTTAAATGAATACAATGTAAACTTTTGTGAATGAATGAAATGAACTGTTGAGGTTTCTAAGTATTCTATATTCTTTATGATGCCATTTAAGATATTATGTTTGCTCTAATATACCATTGTCATAGGATATATACTTGAATGTCCTATAGACGTTCGAGTATATACTCTATGATAATGGGATGTTACAATTTTTGTATCAGAGCATGGTTTGTATCCATAAGGACATTAAGAGTATTGAGATATGATAAGTAGTGAGAGACTCAGTTAGCGATCATAACCTTTTTCTTATAGGTCACCTACCATAGGAGATCAAGTTGGAGAGTCAGCTAACATGGAGTTTGTAGGAGCCAATAGAGAGTCTCCTGTACCTATGTTTGCTCAAATACCTTCGAGAATTCCGAAGTGGCGAGAAAGAAGATATGGTAAACAGAGAAAGAAGGGGGCTGTGGACTTCTACAAAAGCACAGAACTTGCTGAGGCAAAGGGTGGCTAGAGAGAATTGAAAGAGTGTTCAATCAGATGGACTATGAGGCAGATGAAAGATTTGATTATGCAGTCTCACTACTGTAAGGTCCAGCATACCAATGGTGGAAGATTATTCTAGGTAGTATCACTAGACCTTGTTGTTTGACTTGGGAAGATTTTCTGAGAGTGTTTCGAGAGAATTATATGCCTAAGAATTATCTGGATAAAAATTAAGATTTAGTTTGATTTTATTGGAAGTATTAGTGGAAAATTAAGATTTATTTGAGATTAGTAAGGATTAAGTGGTAAGGAAAGAGTAAAATTATATGAGCGCATTTTTGGAAGATCACTTAGGTAGGAAGTGTTAAGGCATAACAAGGAGGGGCATTATGGTACTTGTGCATCCATTTAGTCTTAGGTGTTAGAATTAGAAAGAAAGAAAGAAGGAAAGTGAGAAAGGGAGGAGAGAGTGTCTTGGAAGAGAAGAAGAAGAAGAGAAAAATAGGGTTTTGCTTCTATGGAGGATTTTGAAGGACTTGAAGCTGCATCTGGTAAGTATAAGCTTAATTCTTCTTGTTTGAGATGAATTAAACCCTAGATTAGATTTGCATGAGCTAGAATCGATGGTTTTGGGGTTTTCAGAAAAGTTAGTAGAAATTCCTTGGGTTGATGATCTTATTGTGTTTATGATGGTTTTAAGGTTGTTATGAGTTTAGAAGTGAAGTTTAAGACATGAATCAAGATTTAGTTGTGTCATGTATGCATTATGGAAGGATTCTGGTTGAGATTTGTAAGAAAAATAAGTTTCAAATTTGAGTTTCTAAGCCACACGTCCTGACGTTCGTATGAGCACGCCACGATCTGAAACTTATTTTTCTTACAAATCTCAACCACAATCCTTCCATAATGCATACATGACACAACTAAATCTTGATTCATGTCTTAGACTTCACTTTTAAACTCATAACAACCTGTGCGAAGGTGTTCACATCGTGAAACACACAAGTGTGCACGCCATGACCCACATATGGTGTGCACGCCGCGACGCACACCAGGGTGCACGCTGCGGCGAACCAGCTTTTCTACACAGGGGTGTTTTTATGTTTCGGGTATAACTTTTGATGTAGATGTCCAAATAAGGTGAATTTTAAGTCGTTGTAAACTAGAGGCAGAGAGCTACAAGTTTTGTGAAGAAATAAAGTTCTGAATCAGGCTCTATGAATGTCATATTGTGGATGGAATTTAAGCATAGAATTTTTGTTTCAGCTTTAGTTATGGTTCGAGTTGTTAAAGTTGGATTTTTCGATTTTCTACACCAATTGATTTGAAATTTGGCTATTTGGTTAAGGAAATCAAGTGAGGCAAGAGGAGCAAGGGAATCAAGAGGAAAGGCATTCCTAAGCAAGTATAAGCAAGGAATTCAAGGTGGGTTCATATTTATAACAGAGTAAATAAGTTACTCATTGTTTTGCTCAAGTAAAGAAAGATTTAATGATTTAAAATTTGTATAATCAATGTTGCCATAATTGCTATTGTGGAATGATTATATGTTGCTACATGAGTTGCATTCATGCTCATTGAAAATGGTTTCAAAAAGGGTTTTCTCTTTTCAAGAATACATGCATATGAAATCATGATTTCTGAAAAATATGAAAGGCAAGTTTCTAAACAAGTACCAGTTTGACAACCAAGTTTACAAGACTTTGAATCATGCATGTTATGTGGGTTTTTTGTATGTCCCTCAAGAACCGTCACGTGCACATTGACTCATGAAAAGGCTTCACCCGCCTGCCCACTAGTGGCACGGAGCTCCCCACAAGGACTCCCTCAAGAAACTACGACTACACAGGAACCTAAACCATTATTCTATGCTTATGTGTTTATGAATTGTTATCATGTTCATGCATTCATGTTTTGAATTCTACTCATGAATTGATTATAAATCAAGCTTTTTGAGATGATTTTTACAAGCTCAATTACTATGATTTCAAAGTGTACCACGGCAATGAGTTATCTTTTGAATAGTTTTGCTTATTTCTATATTATAAATGTGTTCCCACGAGCTTTTTAGCTCACCCCCTTTTCTCTCCCCATTCAGGTGATGAGCAAGAGACTGAGTAAGTCAAAGGTCATGGCTACACTCCATTTTGTTATGTTTAAGTATTTTCAAGTTGTACTATTGCAAGTCAAGGCTTTAGATTACATTTCAAGTTTTATTAGCTTGAGGGTATTTTGTATTTGTCTCTTGAACCCAAAAGTTGTAATTTGGTTTGAGATGATATTAAAGCTTTGTAAAACTCATCTTTTGGATATTAATGAGGTATGCATGTTTATGTTTCAAATCTTATGCATTGAATCATTTAGAAATTTGCTCTAGTGTATGATGATAAGGTTGGGAGGCCCAGCCCATGCATCAAGCGCCACGTTTTCATGCCCGATGTTGGGCTCCAGAAACGGGGTCCAACAGGCTTCATACTCTGACAGATCATGGATAAAGATTGCAAATGCATATAGGGATCCTCTCCTGGCAATCCATAAAATTTAGGAAGAGAGTTAATGAGTAATCCTTTAACTTCAAAATTAACATCGAAATTAGGACAAACAGCATTAAATGAGTGACAATTGACATCAGAAGTTATTGCTTCCCTAATGATCCTCCTTCTCTGATTCCTATTATTTTCACCAACTCTCTCATGCTCCCCATTTCCTCCATTATCATCATTCCTAGGTTGGTTAGCATGAAAGTTAGGATTTTGCATAAAAGCTGGGTTCTAAGCCATGATCACTCTGTCTATCGACTCACTCTCACTCCTTGCTCGACTAGACTCTTTTTCTTTTCTCTCCTTTCTAATTTTTCGCAAACGTATATCAATTTCAGGGTAAAAAGATAGAAGTTTGACTTTTTTGGGCATGCATTGAAACACTTTTAAATGAAACTAAAATAAAATAAAAGGTAACAAAAATTTCTTGCAAGCACACAAAGTTAAATAAAAGGTAAGATGTGAAGGATGCAAGTGGGTAGTGTATGAGAGTGTGTGTATGAGTAAAGTGTGCAAGTAATGTATGTATGTGTGAAAAAAGCAACAAAGAAATGTTCAAAACTATGCGGTGTAAAAATGCTAAGTATGTGGTGTGCAAAAGGTATAGTATCCTATTTGTTTGAGTTTTTCAAAAATTTTATGCTAATGAAAGAAAATGAAATCCTATGCTATTGGAAAGTATGACGCTAAACTGTCTAAAATGCAATCTAAACTAAGGTTCATCACCTCATTTAGAAGCAAAAAATGACAATAGCTAACCTAAAGAACCAATTGCTTGGTTCCCCAGCAACGGTGTCATTTTGATTCGAAGTCTTCGATTCTTACCCTAAAAGGTCAAATCAAAATTTTATTTCCAAGGATTACAGTATAGAATGCAACCTCAGGTCGTTTGACTTAATTGGAACCTGATCAATGGAACTAAGCTAGCCTATATGTCATGATATGCAAACTAAATTAGCAAGGAAGTGGGGGTTTTAATCTTTAGAAATTTGGAAAAAAAAAGTTAATTGAAAGAAAATGTACTGAAAAGTTTTTTGGATTTCGGGAATATAAAAGCGATAAATTGAAAACAACGATCAAATGATGATAGTATCCTTTTGAAAGAGCTTTGGCTATCATAGTTCAAAACGAATTTTTTTGGGAGTGAATCACTAAGTTTCGAATAGTAAACCTTAAAGAACTCTTTAAGGCCAAGGTTTTAATCAATGAACTCCATTTCTTAAAACCTTTTTTAATGCTCTTAGTGTGTGCAATGGTAAGTCAATGCAATAATTCATATTGGGATCTAGAATCATCTCAATATCAACACACAACTAGGCAGATAAAAGAGAGTTAACCAAATCACAAATAGACATATTTGAGACTTCATATATTCAAGTTCCAAGTTCTACATCAACAAATCCCAATAACACATTTAATATCCAAAACTTGATTAAAATTTAATCCAGAATATTCAACTACAATTTACAAATCCTAAACCTAGGAGTACATAACAATGTAGCTGAACATGGAACAAACTACTCCCCTTTGAAGCCCATTAAACTTTAGCCATTGCTACATCTTCAAGAGGAAAGAGGTGCCTAGCCAAGCATAAGTTCAGGAGAATTCACAACCAGAAACCCACTGGAAGGATCCATGGTAGTAGCTATTGGTGGAGTAGTTGACGATGAAAAATGGAGGAAAGGTGATGATGAATGTCCGAAGGTTTTTTAGAGAGAGTGAGGGTGTTGTCTATGTTCTATATCTGTTGTCTCTCCCTTAACCTAAAATGGTAGGTTTTTAAAAGAAAATGAGTTTGGATTAGGTTACACAGTGGGTAAACTTTCGAAAATGGTTTGGGTATTCGAAGGCTCGTTGCAGCGAACTTTTCCCGAAAGTTTTAGCTGCATTGTTGGTTCCTTTGCCGCGGCGACAGAATTAATTTTTGTTGCGATGAACTTTTCCTGAAAGTTTTGCTTGGAATCCTTCAATCTTTGCCACGGTGATACATCATCCTGCATCACGGTGAACTTCCTGTTGACTTGTTGACTTTTGCTCTCCAGCCTTCCTTTGACTCTACTTCTTCTTGAGTCTCCTATAATGAAAGAATGGTAGTTTGCAGTATCAATTCTTCTAGAAAATTAATTAGTGCAATTAATACTGATTGAGAAAATTTAACTCCCAAACTACATAAAATAAAGGTAGATAATCAAAAGTTAATTTAAGCATAAAATCTAGAAATAGGAGCCAAGAAGTGTAGTAACATTCATGAAAATGTTGCCAATTTATGTAATAAACTTGGGCTCAATCACAAATGAAGCCAAAAAGTAGACGAATAGGAAAAGTAGACGAAGCCAAAAAGTAGACGAATGGGAAAAGTAGACGAATGAGAAAAGCAAACGAAGCTAAAAAGAAAACAAATGGAAAAAGCAGACAAATGGGAAAAGTAGACGAATGGGAAAAGCAAATGAAGCCAAAAAGTAGACGAATGGGAAAAGCAGATGAATGGAGTCAACTTAAGGTGAAGTAAAGTCAACTTAAGATGATGCAACTCTTAAGAAGAAGCAAAGTCAACTTAAGACGAAGTAAAATCAACTTAAGACGATACAACTCTTAAGACAATATGACGTCATCACAGACGATTTGTCTCTACAAATGATACATCCTTACAGACGATACGACGTTATCACAGACGATACATTTCTATAGATGATACATCTTTACAGACGATATGACATCATCACAGACGATATATCTTTACAAAAATAGACGATGCATATATGCTCCTGAACATCTCCTCTTATAAGGACCATGACTTTCAACTCCGATGTCCAAAAATTTCTTACTATATATCGTTGGAAAATTAGAAAGATAAGCTAAAACTTTCCAGAAGATAACTTTAACTAATTTTGTCTCCATTAGTCCAGTTTTTTCTTAGAAATTGGCACATAATTTTTACACCTAGGAAAGACTTAGATTTTCGAAATGTGCAACTACTAAAGAAATATGCACATACACTTATGGGACTTTTCAGTTCTAAACTCATTTACAAAAACAACAGAAGCCCATACAAAAACAACAAGTCGATGTTAAACAAATCATTTTCAACATATACACATAGGCAAGAATTTGCCCAATTACACTGTAACCATAAATATGTTACCCACCTAGTTAGCTTGCGAAAATCCAAGTCAAGCTTGCCTTTCCCCTTGCTCTTGGGTAGGATTCCCTTGGTTTCCTAAAACAACCAAGGTTCCATTCAAAA
>JANJEY010000008.1:48287742-48301518 GCA_024703695.1 Erythroxylum cataractarum
CCCTTCCAAACACATATTTCATACTAAACTCAATTAAATCCAAATTTTCCATGAATATTTTCAATAAAATCAAACTATACCATAAATCAAAAATCAAATAAATTCATACTTAATAACTTCAAGAAAACAAAAAAAAAGGGGTCCAACACTTGGGGCATGGAATAATTCTTATGAATGATCAGGATATTTTCCTCTTTAAGTTCCAAAGCAAATCAAATGGTAAAGATCGTTAGAATTTAGACCTTGTCAAGTCAATAAAAAGACATTACTTCTTTATAATTGGAGAACAGGGATCCACTTTTAGGAGACTAAACAAGTAAACATTTCCAGTTTAAATGTGTATCCATGGAATTTCGTTGAATATTGGACAACATTTAGTTTAAGCCATTTGGCTAGTTTTGTGGGGAAACGAACTTCCATAGACCAAGCCATTGTGGAGTCTAGTAGGATTAATTTTGACAAAATGTGTTTGATGGTTAATGCAATGACGTATTTGCTTGAGGAAATTCGTTTACTAAGATTGTATGATAATATGTAACTTGTTGAAGATGTTGTTAAGGTCATTTATTCATGGAAAACCTTAAATATTGCATCTAAAAAATCATGAAATCCCACTAAAAGTGTATTTAAGTCTACCTTTTCCATTGACAATGTTCATATTCAAGTGCCAAGTTCAAATGATGGTGATACAATTAACACTTCAAATGATCAAACAGATTGAGCCAATCATGACACCATTTATAAGAACATTCCAGTTCCAATCTCCATAGTTTCAAGTAGACAATAGAAGTTCCCAATGCCTACCACATTAGTTTACCCAACCTATGAAGAAGTTCACTTTTGCAAATATAAGCATTAAAGATTCTGGCAAAATTCCTGAAAATATTTGCTAGTATTAAGTAGATAAATAGAAGTTCCCAATGGCCACCAAATCAGTTCATCTATCCCTTTAAAAGATTTCATTCTACTAATAAAATCATTGAAGATTTTGGTTTTCATCCTACTAATAAAAGGAGATCTAACAGAGCGAAAAGATCCTCTATGAGACACACATCATGATTATATCAGCTTGGAACATTAAGGGTCTTAATTCCCCTGATATAAAGCTTTTGTTAAGAGACCTCATCTTAGATAATAAACCTACCTTGATAGGCATATTACAGTCTTGAATAAAGTAGGAAAAATGTGACTTATTAAACTTGTTCCAAAGGCATTGAAACTAATCCACAAATATGGTGATCACCCTAACGGTACGGTCTTTGTGGTTTATAATTCAGCCAAGATTTAAAATCTTAACACCTTTACCACTACTCAAATCACTCATTTAGAACTTGTTATCTTTGAATTGGAAACCATAATTCATGTTTCTTTGGTTTATGCTTTCAGTTACCCCTTCCAAAGATATTATTTATGGAATAGTTTTAGAAACATTGCTTATGTCACCAACTCTCCCTAGCTCACTCTGGGTGAACTTAATGCAACCATTTCTTTTGTTGAATCTCAAGGAGTTAATACCCAAAAATAACATTTTTCTAAGAAATTCCTTGATGATATTAAAAATGCTAAATTACCTTTTGGAGGCAAGTTCTTCACCTATAGTAATAAACAAGCTAGAACCTCATTCATCAAAAGACTTGATAGATGCCTAGCTAATTTGAATTGGTTACAGACTCTCCCCCTCCTATTAACTATTTCCTAATTCCAAGCTATCTAATCACTCTCCCAACAAAAGTACACTTGGATTCCCCAATTCCTCATATTGTCCCTTCATATTTAACATTTTTTTTTTGGTTTTACAAATTTCCATTAACTGATGGAGAGAGGTTTTGACACTCCATTTTTTGGTACCAAGAATTCATTCTCATGATGAAACTTCAATCCATAAAGAATGAGATCAAGGTGTTTCACAAGAAGAATATGAGGAATATTTATCATCACATATCTATTATTAAGAAAGTGGTAAACACTACTTAATTAGCTGTCTACAATAATCCTTCATCTAGCTCACTCATTGATCAAGAGAAAAATGTTTTAAGTAATTATTCTCAAGCCTTGAAGTTCTATAATTACCTTCTAAAGCAAACATCAAGAATTAATTGGCTGTAATAGTGACATCAAAATTCTATTTTCTTCCACAAGGTCATCTCCTCTTGGAATGCTTCCAACAAAATCCACTATATTTTCTATTCAAGATTTATATTGGATTCATAAGCTCAAATCATCAAGGTTGTAGAAGAACACCTCACCAATATCTTTGTTTTGACACTAATTACTAGATCTTTAACTAGGCTCATTAAAGAAATAGTTTAAGATCAATTTTTCAGCTAGGAGTTCAACATTTTTTCAACTCCAATCACCATTCAAGAGATCGATCAAGCTTTCAAATCCTTTTATCCTATGAAAACCCCTAGCCCTAATCCTAATGGTCTCATTGCCATCTTTTTTTTTTTAACATGGAATTCACTAACAAGATGGTAGTGAATGTTGTAATAAAATTCTTCAATAGAGGCAAGCGATTAAAAGAAATTAATAGAATTTTAATAATATTAATCCGTAAAGGTACTAATTCCATCAGTTTTGGAGATTATCACCTATTGCATATTGCATCATTGTCTATAAGTTAATCTAAAGTGTTGTCACTCAGATTACAAGTTATTATGTTAAACCACATAAATCACAATTAAGAGGCCTACATTTCTAAAAGATCCATTGGAGATGACATCTCAATTTTTCATGAACTTTCCAAGCATTAAACCAGAAAGAAAGGTCATAAAAATTGTTATTTCCATAAAGCTTTTGATATATTGGATTTGAACTTTATTATCAATGTTTTTTATGCGCATGGATTTCCAATAACTTTCATCATTTAGATACGATAGTATGATAACATAATCTTTTTTAAGGCTCTACTAAATGAAATTCCTATGAAAACTATTAAAGGGGAAAAAGGAATCAAACAAGAGGACCCCTATTCCCTTGTCTCTTCTCACTTGCTATAGTGGTCTTAAATATATTACTTATTAGAGTGGTGGATAGAGATCCTAAGTTCAAGTTTCATGATAAATGCAAGAAGCTAAATATCATTAGTTTGTGTTTTGTTGATGATCTTTTCTTATGCTCTAAGGTCGATTGCATTTCTATCACATCTCTCAAAATTGCCCTTCACCTGTTCTCTATCTTGTCTGGTATTTCTATCAACTATATAATAATTCTCTCCACATAGCTTCTACCCTTACTTTTGTTTTTGGTTTCAAGATTCAACAACTTCCTGTACGCTATCTAAGAATACCTATATCATTAGTGAAACCCTCATTTAGTGAATAAGAATCCCTAATAAAAAAACTAATAGAATGAATTGTCGGAGTCACATAGAACTCTCCATAGTTGGTAGATCATAACTCTTCAACTCAGTTATCTCCTTTATAGCACTTTATTAGGGATCCCAATTAGCTGTTCCTAAATATATCACTAAGGTAATAGGAAAAATATTGAAAGACTTTCTCTAGTCTAGATGTAGATTGGAATTTGTAGCAAGAAAAATTAAATGGGTAGAAACTTGCTTACCTTAGAAGCAAGGGGGTCTTGGTACCAAAAATACTAGATTAATGAATCTATTTATGCTTATCAAGAAGGTTTGGAGATTAATTCAAGATAAATCCTTTTGACACCTCTTTATTCCTAAGAATTCATTAGCCTTGGTGAAACAAATTGGAAAGATTATATGAAAAAATTAATACTCACTATAGCTATCGAATAAGCAATGGAAAAAGTTTAAACTTCCAAGTTGATCCATAAATTAACCAAGAGCCTCTTCATTCAATCCCTAATCATTAATTCTTTAAGAATCATATAAATAGAAGTGAAAATGTAGCTCAGGGGGATAACAACACTAAAGCAAAATTATAATGGTAATAGGACCTCGATTCTAATCTAATCAATATCTAATTTTAGAATAACAGGGCAAGCAAAAACAATCTTATTGAGATTAGATCAGTCTAGTCATTTGCCTATACTTTCAGCTAAACTAGTCAACAAAATAGAGCACCCCTAAGTTCCTTGGCACCATATGGAATGGTGCAAGAACCAGAATCCTAGACATGCACACACTCTTTGGCAAGCATTTGAACTTAAGTTGGCTATTATTTATAGGATAGGTAAATATTTTCATATCCCAAATTGGTGTTCCTTATACAAGGCTCAAGATGAATTTAATAATCATTTGCTCTTCTATTGTTCCTATTCAAGCACAATATGGAAATCTATAATGGCACATTATGGTATAAATGACGCTCTAATTTTTTATTATGATATCACACTCAAATCAAGAATATAAACGAAGGGGATCAATGATTATTTTTCATAGCCAGTGCATAAATAGTTATTTGCACTTGGAGTGATAAAAAATCATAACCTATTAAGGAGCATTTTCAATAGTATCATAATGCACTTTTAGTTATACAAAGACAAACCCAAGCCCAGTAAGAAAATCCTTATGTAATGGAACATTGCTTGACACAATTTAATGAAAATATGATCTTGGTAATTATTTTTTAGTCTAATATTTTTATCAATTTCCCTTATAATAGCTAGTCCTAAAGATGTTTAACCTAGCTTTATTTCCAAGCTATTCTATGTTGGTGTTCTCGGTGAATTGTATTTCCATTTATTTCATTCAACGAATTACCTTTTATCAAAAAAGGAATTATAAATTGCATAAAGATAACAATAAATTTATGATGTCAAACTATGATAGGAATTAAAAATAACAAAGAATAAGGGTAGGAAAATCACATCATAATAGGATAACTCATAGTCACATAATAAAATATTTAATAATAATTGTAAGATAAAAAAGCTCAAATTCGTTCTTGAATTTAAATTAGGTGCTTATTGGTCCTCAAGCTCACAAATTTTCCAAATTAAACTTAAACTTCTTAAAACTTTCTCTTTAGACCCTCATTACATCAACACACAACATCTACAGTACATATTATGCCCGTGTAGTCTTAAATTCATTAAAATGGGGAAAAGCAAGGGTTGTTTAGTATTTTTAATACCTAAAAGATAAAGGGTTATCTCCGTTATCCCTCCTTCATTATTTTCTTTCTCATGTCTCAATACATAAAAATAGTTATTAAATACGAGCTACATTTAGAAGACGAAACGATAAGAACCATTTAAGACCTTTAAACAAAGCAAAAAGAAGCACTTTAAGTTCCTCCACCATATCCTCCACCAACTTTACTAAAGGTTACCTACCACCAAAACCTTAAAGGATTGCAAAGATGAAACTAATAAAGACATATTAAAAGAAAGATAATATATACTCATGTCGAGTATAAATAAACGCATATTCATTTATTCCAATAAGTAATGGATATCAAAAAAAATCTTAAACAAGATGGTTTGACTAAAATTTTGTAATTATAAGCTTGAACTTTAACTCTATATTAGCATAATAGATTATGGATTTAATTGGATGGAATTGACTGTTACCACTATATTTTAATTATGGAATGCTACCTTTAAAGATTTTGATATAACAAACACTGAAAGAGGGCGAAAGGAGAGAAACCTTCATTTGTTTAGTCATCAAAATGCTAAGAAAGGACAAATTATGTACTAGAAATGTTAAATGCCAATGAATAAAAGGTATAAAAAGAAACTTTAAAGAATTTTAAAGTTAATTTGACAAAAATGGAAGTTTGAATTGTGATCTACTCCTAGCATCAAAGTTAAAGGATCAATTTCATCTTTTTTTCCTTATCTTTATTCAATAATGTATACGTCCAGCAATATAGACAAATGTAGTTTATAATAAAATATGAAAAGAGATCCGAATGTAATATAACTATAATGATTTGAGTTATAACATTTTATTTAGTCATGCATCATAAATTTCTTTTTTATGAGTATGTAAGTTTAGAAATATAATTTGTTCCTAACAGTTTAGAACAATCTAAGTTGAGGTAACTTCATATCTAGGATCATTTTAAAAAAAATTAGTCTATTTAACTTGAGTTACTAATTTACTAATTATTTATTAGAAAATTTTGAATAATATTTAATAAGAAATTATCATAAGCAAAGTACAAGGTAAGAACTAGGTAATTAGTGAGCTAACCAAGAAGAACTTGACTAAACAAAGGATAGCCATTATGAACTAACTAATAGAAGATGGGCTAAGATTTAATAAGATATCAATCTAATTCTTGATTTAAATACAAGTGCGTAAGGAATTGGAAATTATACTAGTTGAGAATTAGAAAATTGTAACCAATTGAGGACCAACACTTCTAAGACAGTCATAAAAAAGAATTTATAAAATTTTTTTCATTTATTATTCATTGATACTTGAATTGAGTTCTATAGTTGATAAGGTTCTTTGGTCCACATGAAGACAAATAAAGTAAAAATAAAAGGATCCCACTACTCATTTATAAGTACACTACTATTTCTTTCCTTCTAAATTGCATAGATGATGAAATTGAACTCAGCTTAAATATAGCACTATCGGTAGGACATTAGGTTAGATTTTAGTTACTTATTTAATGATCTAAGGCTAACTTTGGACTTGGTAATATAAGGCTAGCATGGAGAATTTGAATAAAAGAACAGGTAATAATAGAATTCAAGTTAGCAATTATAGCGATCACATCTAGGACATAGAATTTACATAAGAATAGTTTGTCCTTAGTGTTAAGTCTACCTTTAATAGTTAAGCTAATACAAAAACATGTTTATGGATATTTTAAGGAGCCAAAAAAGCTTATGCCATGGAAATTTGAAATGTTCTTACTTTGTAAATGTTTGAATGAGATCCATTGGTGAAGATTCCATAGTTATACCTTAACTATATGAGTTTTTCCTTTTTTTTTTTGGATTTAGTAGGTAACTTGGAAGATTAGTCATGATTTTGTTGCAACTAAAAAATGTTATAGATTGTCCACAAACCATTCATTACCATGGAAGATAAGTTTCACCTTTGATTTTCTAGTAATGTTATCCATCATATGACTTACGTTGGGAAGCTTATAGATGGGCCATAAAGAATAACAATTATCATACAAAAGTTAGGTAAGTTTCTCAATTCCAACTAGTTAGGTACGTTTCTCATTTCCAACTAGGATCTTTATATGAGAGTTGATACTAACTTTAAGGTTCAACTTCTATTAAAGAGTCTAAAAGGTATTGAATTTGGGAGTATAACTCCAAAAGTTCATTCCCTTCTATACATTTGATTCTCATAACACCATCTTGGCATACATATGTCCATTTGGATTTTACTTCTAAGTAAGCATCCTTCTCAATTGACCATATAAAATTGTTTCGGCCTTTTTTACTTGTTTAATGATATTGATAGGTAGAAAGAGGTGGGAACACTAATAAACTTTTAAGTTATTGAAAACTAATACAATATGTTGAATTCTACCTATAAAGCTTGCAAACCAATTTTTCTATGATCTAATTATCTTGTGTATTGCATTAAGGAGTGTTTGGATTTCTCTATAGCTTAACCTTTTAGCTAGTTATAGCTATGTCAAGATATTTAAAATGAATAATTAAACCATAAGGATCAAGAAATTTTCAATAGCAATTTCTCGAATCCCCTTATAAGTAAATAGGTTACTTTTACTCGTATTAATATTAAAGCCTAATAGTTCTTAGATTGTTTGGAGGGAGTTGAGGATGAGCATGATAAATTTCCTATTGGCATTATAAAATTAAATTAAATCATCTATAATAGTGAGATTAAACAATTTGAGCCTTTTACATTTAAATTTTTGTTATAATTGCTTTTTTCTCAATGTAGCTGGCAATTAGTATAAGGAGAACTTTTATATAGATTGATGACAGGTTAAGGGATAAGGATTCCTTTTTCCTAAGGCTTTTCACATTATTGAATATCTGTGTAGGCTCTCCATTATCTAGTATCACAATTGAATTAGTTGATAAACTTTGATTGAGTCATTTGATGAACATCTTATAGAGACTATAGATTGAAAAAGTCTCAAATAGGAATCGCCATTCTATTTAGTTAAAAGCTTTGTCGAAACATATTTTGAAGGAAAAAATCTTTATGGTATATTTCTTGTTATAACTCTTTAAAAAATTCTAGATAATTAGGATGTTATTACTAATTTATTTGTCATTAATGAATGCTCACTGACTAAGCTAATAAGTGTATTGAACAAAAATTTAAGTCTAGTTACCAACACTTTCGAGGTGATTTTTTCAAAAGGACATTAAAATAAGAGTTTGGTATATAAAACTTTATAAAGGAAGGGTTTTAGATTTTAGTACCAAGTAAATAACCTTTTATTATTTTCTAAGGAGTTTCTCTAAATGCAAAAATTACTGGCTAGCCTCTAACATCGATTTGATAATTATGATATAAGTCTTTTAATAAAAAGAAATTAAACCTATTTGGAACAACAACTTTAGAATCTTCCTTAATAAAGAAAACTTGTTCAATCTAAGCTTTAGTTATGGGTTTGGTTGGAAGATCAACCTACTTAGTTGTGATGGAGTGACTAATAAAATTACTGATTGTTTAGAAAGAAGAATTTTTTCTAAAGGAGCAACCTATAAATGTTCTGAAGAAATTGAATGCCATAGAAATCATATTATCCTGAACTTTAATAATCATACCATTATTATCTGAGACTGAGCTAATACTAATGAGAATATTTCTTCTTAAAGTGATAATATGGAAGACATTAATGGCTTTTTCACCCATTGATAACTATTAGACTCTATACCTCTATTTTAATAGTGAACTTTGGCTATTAAGAACATTGATGTGTCTAAAAAATACTAGCTTTTCCTAGTATCATATTCATCACCTAGTGATTAAGTGATGTTGGATTACATCTTTAATAACTTCCTTTCTAGATCCTTTATTTCTTTTAAAATACCATTTCATTTTAGTTTTTAGTGTCTAGAATTCGTTCTTAATAGCCTTAAGCCTTGTCATATAAGCATAAGACTTGGAACAATATGCATTTGTAATTATATCCTTTGTTATTATAGTGATAAACTCCAGAAAGACAACAAATGGTTATTGAATCTAAGATAATTTTCTTATAACATGCCTGAACATTAAGAAGAACCTCTATTACGGAACGTTCAAAGACTAGAGGGTTATATAAATGAGTTTTTATTATATTAGTTTGCTTAATTAGTGGGAATTCACAAAGGCTTTGTTAATCTTTTCTTTCTTAGGTAGTGGTTGCATTTTTACTTATTACTATAATGCCATCATATTTAAAATCTTTAAGATTAGTTTGCATTAAAAAAATCTTTAAAATCATATGCATTGTGTTTAGCAAGATATTAGCCATCAACTTTATGAGCATATATGGTGCTATTAAGATCCCCTAATACTAATTAAGGATTAGAAATGAAAGTTGCAAGGATAATAAACTTTTTCTAGATGGACTTTCTTTGAGGGACTAAGTTATAAGCAAAGAATAAAGTTACTGAGGCTTTGATGTGGCACTTAATAAAGTTTATATTTCATATGAATAAGTTGAACATAAATCATAGAATCTAATTAGATTTGTTTAGGGTCTAAAGCAATAATAAACTTACTATTAAAATGAAATTAAAAATTGGAATGTGTTTCTCAAAATTTTTTCAAAAATTAAAGGTCGTCATTGAATTGAATGAACTTTATTTTTTTCCTAAAGAGTCCAATCATAAGAGGTATACTAGTAAAGATAAAATCATCAAATTTGTTATTTATTAAGTTCAAGATAGAACATATATTAGTGGGGAAACTTGATATTACTTTCAATAGCCTTTTTCTTGTCTTTTTAGTAGGTTTCTTCTTGGTTTTTAAAGTTAAGTTAGTTTAATGGTACTTATCAAATTCTAAACTTGCACAAAAGGAGTATCGAGTTAGTAAGGCTCTAAAGGGTTAGTGAGGGTAGTTAAGGATTCAAAATAAAGGTTATTTTTAAATCAGTCATTTAAGTACATCCATCTAGTTTTTAGGATGAGGAAGGAGGGTTCCTTATTAAGGAAGAAATCTCGTCTCCTAAGGTATCTAAGGGAGTTGCAACTAATTTTTCTTTTAGTTAAACAAAAATCATAAGAAAAGTATTTGAAGTTATTAAGAAGGAATCAAGGGCTTGGCATATTCCACATTCTTTAGAGCCACAATATCTAAACTTGAAAATTTTATAGGATCATTTGATGTCAAAAAATGATCAGTTTATAAAGTTTTTGCATAATGAATCTCAGTTAGGTCCAATTGGCTAATTGATACAAAATTCTTCCTTTATGTCTTCTGTATTATCTTTTGAGAGGTCTAGGTTGGTTTTTAGGGATAAGAGAAGGATATTTCAGACATTAGTAAACCCCCATCATCATTTAATCTTTAAAATTTTTAAGTTTCATGCACGATCTAGTTTAGTCTAATCTCCAAAAATAGCTTCATATAAGCAATTATCCTTAACCTAATAGTTTGTTCCTCAAGACACATAGGCTTCTCAATAGAGCTATAAAAATAACTTAGGTCTACTTTCAACTAATACCTAAGGGTAATTCTATAAAAAATTAACCCAAATAGGTAAATGTTTTATGCCTTTCTTTGTTAAAGATATGCTTGGATTACATCATAGTATGAGTAAGTGTTTGTTATTTATATATCAAAAACCTTATTCTAAAACTTTCATCATGTTAGAGGAATTGGGGAATTTGACTAGGTAACATTCTTTCTATAACATCCCAATACTATAGAATATATACCAAAACATCCAGAGAACATTTAAGTACATATCCTATGAAAATGGTATGTTAGAGCAAACATAATGTCTTAAATGGCATCATAAAGAATATACAATACTTAAAACCTCAACACTTCATTTCATTCATTAACAAAAGGTTACATTACCAAACATGAGAAAGTTTGCAATTCCTTATATAAAAATTCTATATGACAAAGAAACTACAAAATACAATATATAACTCCTCTGATGTCAGGTGATAAACCTTTGAGCCATATCTTAATCCAAAATGTTCCTCTAGAAAATCTTAAGAACTAGGTATCCTTCTCATGCCTAAAAAGCCATGTTGTAATTTTTGATGATTTTTTCGAACTCAATGAGTGAACTATCATTGATGATCTCACTCAAGTCAAATATACAAATATTAGACAACTAATTATTGTCACAAACATTTTCCATCTCAATAAGACATAATGAATCACACACATTTTAAATACATTCTTTTAGAACATGTAAAGCCCAATCAATCACATTATCATGGCATATCAATTTATCATCACAATTTTAGAAAAAAGTTTCGTAATCATATATTTCATAATCATAAATATACAAATGCAGATGCAGATGCATATGAGACTCCAAATTCATTATTATTTCTTGTGACCTAGTGCCTTTTGGATACAGATACAAATACTAGCCCATTGGGCTCAGTCAGATATAGAAATCAAAGAACAAAGCTCTACGCCTAAAATTCTATGTTTAAAGCTCTTTCATACTGACTACTCTTATCATAATGCCTTTATCTGAACAAGCATTTTAAGAAATGCATCAAATAACATAATATGCCCTGTATAGCATTCACTTATAATGCACAAACAGAATCTCATATTTATTGGACCTAAGTTCGGCATTTAACTTTCTTTGAGTATACAGATATCATTCAAAATTCATATGCAAACATAACACTTCCAATACATTCCCAAATATCAAACTCCTTTGGCCATTAAAGTCAAGAATTCATAAACAAATGACAAACAGTTCAATAATTGGAAGTTAAACAAAATAAATCAATCCTAGGAAGATCGTCTAGGTTGACTCACAGTATGCTCCACTTCACGCTATTGCCTGGATGGTATGACAATTTCTGAATGGCATCTAACTTAAGCATCTAAAATCATACAATTCATATACAATTCACATTACAAAGTCAATCAATCAAATACTTATTCATTTGTGCATATATATACATATTTCATGTTCAATGCATACACAATGACTATCCCGAGTATAATTCCTTTATTCACATCTTATGATCATTCATACTTAAAAACTAGTATATTTCTAATTTGAACTTAGGTTTACACCTCAATAATACAAATTTATTCTAAGTTCATCGCTCAATCATGCTCTAAGGTTCATAGCTTGATACACTTGATTATTATAACTTCATCAATCAATCATTTATAATTCAATCCTAGTGAATTCAGATGAAAATTAAATTTAGTGGAGAGGAAGCATAATGTGTGAGGAGCTTGTGGTTCAAATTTCAAGTCAATAGAAGGTCTAAAGAAGAAATTATGGTCAAAAGAGTGAAGTTATCAAAAGTTGTCAAATAGTTGTGCATGTTCACTGACACGATCGTGCACTTCCTGATGCTTCCTCTGTCACAATTGTGCTTGTGCTTAATTGGGCAACACCCTAATGTCCCCTTTCTATCAAGCATGATCGTTCACTACCATCATGTGACATAAATATCAAGTCTTTAAAGACAAAAATAACTATATTTCACATATAAAGACATAACAAGGCATGCAAGAATCATAATATGGACTATACTAGCCTAGTCCAATTGCAAAATTATCAACGTTATTCTTCCTATGTGATAGGGCCAAGAAATTTGGTGCCTAATAATATTATTTCATTATATATATTCCCTCAATTATGAAGGGCATAGTAGAGGAAGAATTACTTTGACTCACTGGTGAGTTAACCATCTTCCCACCATTTCACTTTCGTGGAAGAACTTTAGAATTTTATTAATTCTATATTGGGAAAGTAATAGGAGCTCACTTCTAGTGTTTATGTTTTAGATCTTTTCGTCTTTGTTTTGTATAGTTCACACTTTTCTTATCATTTTTATTAGAAAAATTTGTTGCATTTTCCAACCACTACTTGCCTTTTACCTTTTATTGCAATTGAGACAGATATCATTTACTTGAGTTCACAATTCATAAAAGTTAACCATATTAGCAAAAGTTATATTAAAGGAAATATATAACATGCAATTGATACATTATTTTTACTAACATAATTACCAATAATATCTACAAGAGCAAAATCCTTTCCTAAATATGAAATCAATAATCCCTAAGTTCATTGGTGTGATTTTATCTTAATTTTGGTTATAAAAGATAGATATAGATGGTGCAAGTAATTAAATTCACTTAACACCACAAGATTACATAAGTGTTCCAAATATTGGTCAACTTCTTTCATTCTAGGTCATATATACTATCAATAATATATTGCATGTTACAAGGTGCATATGAAATACAAATATGAACCTACTATAACAAATGATCGAGGATGTCGTTCCTTATACCACAATTCTAACACATAACACATGTAAATTCTATAGTTGTTTTATTCATCAATAGCTTGTTTTATTCACCAATAGCATACATACTCAAATGGTTATCCGATCTTTATAATTCAACTCAATAACAATGTATAATAAGAAAAACATTCAAAAAGAAATAAACATAATGATTTTTTTACTTCTTTTGTTACCTTAGGAATTCTCTTACATAAGTGATAGAATAAATGGATCACAAAACTTTAACATTGTATTCCATCATAAAATAAACCAAAACTTTCCATAAGACATATTCTTATAATCTCTATCCAATATTTTGTTATGATAGGTTTAATGTAATGGAATTTATATTATGACATACAGTTCAAATTGTAGGAAAATCCCGGGAGGTACATCACATGTACCGGCAGCGGAAAACAAAAATTTTTGTTCCCAGGACTTTCCCGA
>JANJEY010000008.1:48397698-48408443 GCA_024703695.1 Erythroxylum cataractarum
GGTAGAGTGTCAATTTTGACTGTTTTCTTTAGATAGTATTTTGAGCATAACTTTTTCATTTCTAATCCGAATTGAGCAATTTTAGTGGCGTTAAAATCGCTAGATCATGAGAAATAAATGTCATTAAGAAGCTAATCTATAATTCTAATTGTAAGTCCCCCAAATTGTGGTTGGATTGTTGTCAGTTTTGGGTCTTCTATGTTTGTGTGCTTCCGAATGTTGGGCCTCGGAGATGGGATCCAACAGATTTGCCCTAGATCTGGCTACGATACTTCTATTTGTCATAAAAAATTTCGTTGTGGTGACGAAATTATTTAATTGTCATTAAAACTTGTTTTTATTATGATGATAGTCAATAATCATCATAAGATATGTTCACTTTGTTGATGTTTTAGTAAAACATCATAAAATCATTTACTTATAGCGATGAATATGTAAATTGTCGCTAAAAGGTTACTTTTAGCAACAATTGAAAAATCATCTCCAATTAAGATGTGGCCAATAGATGGATATGTTGTAGTGAGCTGAACCAAAATTTAAAAATGTTCAAATTAGACATATACCTAATTAAGGCTAATAGATAACCTGATCCCATATGTTAGGATTAGCCTAGAAATTACACCATTCAAGTAACTTTTTTCATATAAGAAGTGAGTATAAAAGCAAGGGAAAAATAAATGATCAGGACTTTCAAATTCTGATTGATAGAATAAGCAAGAGGAACTAACACCAAGAATCTAGTTGATGCCTAAGATTTGTTATGTTATCGTACCAAAAATTGGGGCTTTCTCCATTGCCAGTATGATATTTCATTTCTTTGGCTTGACCATATCTCAGCTTCAACATCCAGTTTAGAGTCCAAGAAGTATCAAGCTTTGTTTGCATACCCCAAATTCTGTTCCCTTTTAGATATTCCTCATATATCCATTTCCCATATAATTAAGCAAAGATATCTGCATATTCTCTTAACAATGATTCCATATATTCCCTTTCAATTTTAGCTCCTACATTCACTAGTTTCTTATTATTGGCTCATCCTATATTCACCTTTATTATTATTATCTTTTAAAGGTTCTCTTCTTTTCTATTTTCCTGACTCTTATTAGTAGATCTTGCAAATAATATAGGTTAACCTTCAGGATGTCATGTAGTATTATCTTGTCTCTTTTAGCTCTTTATATATATATGAATTAAATTACTATTAGTGGGAAACCTCAATAATAATTGATATATTTGTTTTGGTTGTGTAAATATAACACCCTAGAAAGTAAGTGTATTTACATATAACTTAATCTTCATCCAGTTACATTTTAGTAATGAAAATATTTATTATTAATAAACAAAAGAGTTTGGTTTTATTTGTATGAGCATAATATAACTAGTCATAAGGTACCAAGATTCTTTTTATGTAATATACATATACATGGAGATGTATGGGAAACATGTATATTATTAGAGTCTAAATTAATTGATTCACTACTGAATAATCAAGTTAGACGCTTGATTATGGTTTAGACAGTAGTGTTGCAATTTTCTCTTCATGTAAGTAAAGGAGTTTACTTCAAGGGAATGATGAATTTTATATCAGATAGTAGTTGACTACAATAATGGCACTATTAAATGAATCTAAAATCTTGTATGTTTTTAAGGAATAAAGTAGGTTGTTTCTTTAACTTAAAACATACACTTTAACATTTGTTTATTATGGACTACAATCTTGATGAGTACTAAACTCATATATGTTTCATTATAATTATTGATATAATCAAAATAGATTTTTACAGAGTATCAATCTAATGTTTGCATGTTGTAATTATTAATTGAAAAATGTATAAGAGAACATTCACTCAAATAAAGAGTTTATAGTGATATAATCACTTCTATATGTTTTATGGAGAATGGTGATTAAACTGGTGTCAGTAATTTGATGGACTAGCTACCCATCAAGTCTTAACACCAAGATGAGATCTTGTGTTTTAATCATCCTATAGAGTGAAACGGGAGATCTAGAAGGAAAATCCAACATAAGGGTAAAATGGTAATTTTACCTTTTATTATGCGAATGACTATAATATGATTCATAATAGAGTTTGTAATTGGAAATCTTATTTGAAACATGTGTTCTCATCATATTTAGTAATTCAAGAGTTCAAGTAATTGTTTTTAGTGGAATGACATTTGGTTAATAAGCTGGAATTAATTATAATGAGATTAAATTAATTCCAAGTTTATTAAATCTTGAATTATATAAGTCTAATTTGATTCCCCACTTGACTTCTAGGAAGGTTATCAAGGAAAGTAAGAAAAATAAGTAAAGGTGTTCAGAAAGAAAAATAAGAAAAAAGAAAGAAAAAAGTGACCGAGTTAGATTCAGAACAATTTAATTAAGAGTTAATTAAATTGGGTTTTAAAGCCTATGATTAAATGTTGGGCATACACTAATGAATTGTTAATTATAAGCCCAAATAAACATTGAATATTGGGCTAGATTTTGGTTTGATTAGATTAATTAGATTAATTAAATTAAAACAAAGTTATTGAAGATAAAAGGAGGGCAAATTTCAGTTAAATGGACAAAATGGATAACTGCACATTTAACTTGTGTTTTTATAATTCTTCATCATCATTAAATGGTTTAATGGTGTAATGATCTTTTCATTAAATCGTTTCATGGTTGTCTTTTGATGATGACATGTAACCTTTTAGCATTCATTTGATTAAAGAAGGAAGAGGTGCAATTGATGTACTCTCTCCCTTCTTTCATCTCATAACCGAAAATGAGAGGATCTCATTTAGGTTAGTGGTCTTTTCATATAGCCATCTTAAACAAATGAAAATGTCTCATTTATTGGCTTATTTATATTTAATTAAAGAATGAAGTGATGCATTGGATGCATATCACTCTCTTTCTTTCATGTTTAAGAGAAATTAAGAGGTTCCATTTTGTTTCTTTTTTTCTTTTCATCTGGCCATATTAAAACAAATGAGAATGTATCATTTATTGATCTCTTCTTCATTTTTGAAAAAAGAGAATAAGGTGTTGCATTTTTTACTCACTCTTTCCTCTCTTTCATGAGCTAGCCGAAACTTGTAATGAGATTATCTCACTTTGGTTCTTTCAACTAGTTGATCATAAAAGGTAAACCTCTTCAATATTTCTTCTCCTTTCCCATCAGAGGATCTTGTTAACCATGTTGTCTAAGAAGAATAAGTAGTAAATGTAATTAGTCGAGGATACAATAATGAGGAAAGGATACATTAATAAGGAGACCATATAAAAGCGAGGAGTCAAAGCTATAGCAAGGAGTTGGAATAATTTCCATCTTGTTCTTATGTTAGTTATTTTCCTTATACCGTATTAGGTATCGATGAAAACATGTCAATTTGGTTTTATGTTTCCACTGCATTTTGTTTTAAAACAAGTTTTTAAAACCATTCAGCCAAATCTAGTATGCTTTTGTTTTTCCATCCAACAATTAGTATCAGAGCCATTTTATTATGCTGATTTTGGTTCCTATATGAGATGTATGGGTTGGCAATTAAATTTTGTATGCTGCATATTTTTATGTGATAGAAATATATGTGATGTATGTTTTTTTCTTTTGGTTATCCATAAAATATAGTTTTACCGTATAATTTTTCTTCGTTTGGTTTGTAACCAGGAGGGTGGTCTATCATTGTTATGTTTCCTCCTCGGCTTCATTTTTTTGTTTTCTTTGATTTTTTAATGTTAAAATATATTTAATATTGAAGATGGAGCAACCATGGATTGAAGAAAAAGGATAGGTAATGGTTTCGGTTTTTTGGTTATGTGTAATGGCTTTTTCAGTTTTGTAAGATTTTCAAATGCTAGAATCTTGTATTCCTATTGACAATTTTGGTTTTGTAAGTTTTACAAATGCTATTTACAAAATTCGATTTTATAAGAAACAAAACTTGTTGAAAAATAAATGCCATTAACACTTGTTTACCAATTGTGCCAAGTCATGTGAGTGAAGAATTCAAACTGGAAGATCCAAGTCTGAGAAGAAATTTTGGGCCTAAAAGCCTTATAATTTTATTTATGTTCTAGGCATGAGATGAATGGATATATGGATGCTAATAATATGCGATATGATGTGATTTTATGCTATTTAGAAAATTGTCAACCCTAGGCTTTGTTAGGCATTCATTATTTATGAGATATATACTGAAACAATATAGGATGGATAATAAATTGCATCTAGATAAGATGGTATTTATTAAAACTTAAAGACCAAAAAGATTGAGTGGCAAACGATGCTAATGTGAGAGTCCATGGTGTCCATTTGATGATCCATTTGCATATGGTGAAGTTTTATTCCCCACCGAAGGACATGAATCCTGGATCTTGCATGGTTTGGGTCTCCTAAAGGATAAGACCACTCATTGGTAGCAAATGTGACCTCCTACTGAGGCATGGTTTGCAAGTATCCTTAGTGGATAAATTAAATGGTTACACAATCAACATAGTTTATCAATAACTTGCCCACTATAGCTCCATTGATAAATGTATGGACCAAATTATAGCGCTTCTTTAAAAGTTAGGCACGAAAATACTTAGTAGTTTTTAAGTGGGAGGGTCCCTTTTTTAACGGATAAGATGGCCCACCTTCACTTAGTCCATTATAGATAAGAAAAATAATAGTCGTATAAAGATTTAAATTTTTAAAATTTTGTTAAATCTATCATCATGCATACATGCATCATGATTTTATACGAAAGTTCTAATATCGTTGACTAGTATGCTCATTCTTTAATAATTTATTCTTTTAGACATAATCACCACAATATGAATCCACTCACTTTGCTCTTGTTTAATAATAAATTAGAAAAAAATAAAAATTTAAAGCATGGAGACGTAACCTCGACATCGTTCTCCAATATGAACGAATTTCATAAGTATCAAATGACAATAAGCCTACACCTTCAGGCGACAAATCAACTTCTAAGCAAGATCAATAACATGAGCAATGGTAGAATGTTGATAAGACTGCCAAGTGCTATATTTTGGCTTCTGTCAATGCAATGTTGTAGAAGCAACTTGCAGGCATGAAAAATGCACGTGTATTGGTCCATCACCTACATGAGGTGTTTGGTGTGAGGACCAAGTCTGCAAGGGTGAAAGTTATCAAAACCATTCATAATCTTAGACAAAAACCTAGTGAAGCGATATGGGATTACATGCTTAAGGTAATCTCTACAGCTATTGAGGCTGAGATGCTTGGGGTGGACATGGATACGAAAATGCAAATGATTATGATCATAAATAACTAAACTCTTCTTTTCAGCAATTTAAGTTAGACTATAAGCTTAAAACCTAAGATTTCACCTTGAGTGAGTTGATGAATACCCTTTAGAGTACAAAGGAGATATTAAATATCAATGCTAATAGGCCAAAAGATAATGTATCATCTTCTTCTAAGCCTAAGGGTAAGGGCAAGCAAAAGAATAAGGGATCCAATGAAAAAGAAGGCCCAAACAGAGGTCAAGGCCCAACCCATAAAAAAGAAGATCAAAGAGAATACCAAGGGAAAGTGTTTCCACAGTTGTGAAAAGGGCTACTGGAAAAGAAACTATGCAATCTACCTTAAGTCCCTCAAAAGAAAACAAGGTATTGGTTTCCTAAGTTTGTTAGAAACTAGAAATGTGACAGATTCATCTAATTCTTGGATATTAGATTCAGGAATCATTGACCATGTTTACAATTCTTTATAGGGGTTCTAGCAAAAGAAAAGACTATTTAAAGGCCAGTTTCAAGTCCAGATAGTAGATGGATCCTACATTTTGGCAAAATCAGTGGGAGTAATTATCTTAGACTTTCTTAGTGGTCATAGGTTATATTTGGAGGATGTATATTAAATCCCAATGATTGTTAGGAACATGATTTCTGTCTTTTGTTTAATAAATCTAGTTATTCCTTATATTTTGAAAATGTTGTTTCAATATTTAAGAATAAGGATTTTATTTGTAATGCAATAATTAAATAGGGATTGTTCTTTATAAAACCTATGTCAGGTTTACTAAACACTACAGAATTAATAACACCAAGACAATCCAATGACTATAACATTAATTCAAAATATCTGTGGCACTTAAGAATGGGTCATATTAATTAGAAAAGAATTGACAGGTTAGTAAAGGATGGGATTTTTGTGAGCTTGGATAATGATCCATTACCCACCTGTGAATCTTGTATTGAAGGATAAAAAAAATGATTAAGGCCTCATTTCCTTCCAAAAGAAACAGATCTGAATCTATGCTGTACCTGGTACACACTAATGTGTGTGGGCCCAAGAATGTACAAGATAGAGGAGGTTATGAATACTTCATAACCTTTATAGACGATTACTCTAGACATGACTATTTATATTTGACGCATAAAAAGAGTGAGTCCTTTGAAAGGTTTAAAGAATTCAAAGCTGAAGTTGAGAAGAAGCTAGGGAAGCCATTAAAACAACTTCAATCAGATCGAGGTGTTGAGTATTTATCTAGAGAGTTCCAACAATTTCTAGTTGATAATGGAATTGTTTCTAACTTGTCAACTCCTCGAACATCACAACAAAATGGTGTAGCAGAGAAGAGGAATAGGACTCAACTGGAAATGGTAAGATCAATGATATCCTATGCTAGCTTTTCATAATCGTTCTGGGGATATGTCATACAAACGACAACTTATCTTCTTAACTTTGCTCCATCCATATTGGTGCCTAAAACACCTTGGGAGTTATGGACTGGTTGAGTGCCTTCATTGCAGCACATAAGGACTTGAGGTTGCCCAGTCTATGTTCTAAGGACGGAATCCACAGAGATGGAACCAAGGTCAAAACTATTTTTATTTGTAGGATATCTTATGGGTACATAAGGGTACTATTTTTAAAGTCCTCAAGACAGGAAGGTATTTATGTTGACAAATGCAACTTTCTCGGAAGAAGAATTTGTAAGAAATCATAAAGGAGGAAGTGAAGTAGTACTAAAGGAGTTAGCTATCTCATCTAAACCAATAGCTTATTTGGATATATCAAAATAAGATGTCAAAATGGATTCAAGAGTTGAATCAGAAGAGTAGCCTGAACATCAAGTAGTGCCTAGACATTGTGGAAGGGTTGTGAGACAACCAGACAGGTATCTAGGTCTAGGAAAAGGCTTAATTGCCATCTCATACCAAGAAGAAATGGATACCATTACTTATACATAGGGTACTAATGATGTTAATGCAGAAAAATAGCTCAAGGTGATGGAATCAGAAATAGATTCCAAGTACACCAATGAAGCTTGGATCCTTGTAGATCTACCACTAGATGTAAAAGCCACAGGGTGTAAATGGATCTATAAAAAGAAAAAAGGATCAGATGGAAAAGTAGACTTTTAAAGCTAGATTGGTAGCTAAAGGCTATACTCAAAACGAGGGTATAGACTATGAGGAGACATTTTCTCTGATTTTCTTGCTTAAATCCATCAAAATTATTTTAGCCATTGTAGCTTATTTTGATTATTAAATATGGAAAATGGACGTCAAGATCGCATTTCTTAATAAGGATCTTGAGGAGACCATTTATATGGCTCAACCAGAAAGATTCGTTGAGCCAGGTAATGAGCATAAGGTATGCAAATTGTATAGGTCCATTTATGGAATTAAGCAAGCATATAGGTCTTGGAACATTAGGTTTGATAATTCTATCAAAACCTTTGGGTTCATATAAAACCTGGATGAACCTTTTGTCTATAAAAGGATACAAGAAGGTAAGGTTATTTTTTTAATTCTGTATGTCGATGATATTTTGCTCATTAGGAATGATTTAGGAATGTTATCCACGGCTAAGGGATGGCTAAACGAATAGTTCTCAATGAAGGATTTAGGAGAGGCTAACTATGTTCTAGGGATCAAGCTTATAAAGGGTCGTAAAAACAAACTAATAGTCTTGTCTCAGTTAACCTATATTGAAAACATGCTCAATAAATTTGTCATGTAAGATTCCAAGAGGGGTTTCACACCTACTAGAAATAGAATCATACTTCCAAAGGAGCAAGCACCGAAGACCCAAGAGGAGGTTGAATGTATGCATAACATTCCATATGCTTTAGTAGTTGGAAGATTAATATATGTTAAGCTTTGCATTAGATCAGATATCTGTTACGCAGTGGGACTGGTAAGTAGATTCCAGTCAAATCTAAGAATGAAGCATTTGACTGTAGTCAAGGGTCTACTGAAGTATCTTCGTCAGATGAAGAATTTAATGCTTGTTTACTCTAGAAGTAACCTTATTCCGACAGGATATAGAAATTTTGATTTCCAATCAAATGTTGATTCAAAGAAATCAAATTTTGGTTCTATATTTACTTTAAGAGGTGGAGCCATAGTCTAAAAGAGTGTCAAGCAATCTTGTGTTGTTGATTTGACTATGGAGGTTGAGAATGTTGCCGCTTGTGAAGCAGTAAAGGAAGTAATCTGGCTCTGCAAGTTCTTAAATGATTTGGAGGTACTTCTTAAGGTAGAAAAGGTCATTACACTTTATTGTGATAATATTAAGGAAAAGTATCATCTTATGAGGGAGATAATATCACGTGATAAGGTGAATGTGGTAAAGATTCCTATAGAGCAAAACCTTGTTGATCCATTCACAACAATGTGGTCTCAAAAGAGCATTGAGGGTCATCTGAAGGGATGGGAATGAGGGATACGTCAAACTTGCTTTAAGGCAAGTGGGAGATTGTTGGGGTTGTGTAAATATAGTTACCTGAAAAGCAAGTGTATTTATATATAACTTAATCTTTTTCAAGTTACATTTTTGTAATAAAAATATTTATTATTAATAAAACAAAATAGTTTAGATTTATTTGTATAAGTATAATATAACTAGTTATAAGGTACCAATATTCTTTTGTATGTAATATACATACATATGGAGATGTATGGGAAATATGTATGTGTATATTATTAAAGTCTAAATTATTTGATTCACTATTGAATAATCAAGTTGATAGCTTGATTATAGTTTAAACAGTAGTGTTGCGATCTATCTCTTTGTAAGTAAAGGAGTTTACTTTAAGAGAATGGTGACTTTCATATCATGATAGTGGTTGACTATCGATAATGGCATTATTAAATGAATTTGAAATTACATATATTTTTAAAGATTCTTTAATCTTAAAAGATTCACTTTAGTATTTGTTTATTATGGACTACAATGATGATGAGTAGTGAACTCATATGCGTTTCATTATAATTCTTACTATGATTAGAATGGATTTTTACAAAGTATCAATCCAGTATCTGCATATTGGAATTATTAATTGAAACATGTATCAAGGAACATTCACTCAAATAAAGAGTTTATAGTGATATCATCACTTTTAGATGTTTTATAGAAATGATGATTAAACTGGCACCACTAGTTTAACGAACTAGCTACCCAACAACTCTTAACACCAATATGAGATCTTGTGTGTTAATAAGCATATAGAGTGAAGGGGGAAATCTAGAAGGAAAAACCAACATAAGGGCAAAACGGTAATTTCACCCTTTATTGTGCGGATGACTATAATATGGTTCATAATAGAGTTTACAATTGGACATCTTATTTTAAACATGTGTTCTCATAATATTTAGTAATTCAAGAGTTCAACTAATTGTCTTTAGTGGAATGACATTTGGTTAATAAGTTGGAATTAATTCTAACGAGATTAAATTAATTCTAGACTTATTGGAGCTTGAATTATATAAGCCCAATTAGATTCACCACTTGACTTCTAGGAATGTTATCAAGGAAAGTAAAAATAAATAAATAAAGGTTTCTGGAAAGAAAAATGGGACAGAAAAGAAAGAAGTGACCAAATTAGATTTCGAATAATAAGATCGGAACAATTTAATTAAGAGTTAATTAAATTGGGTTTTAAAGTCTATGATTAAATGTTAGTCTTACACTAATTAATTGTTAATTAGAAGCCCAAATAAACATTTAATAGTGGGCTAGACTTTGGTTTGATTTGATTAATTAGATTAATTAAATTGAAACAAAGTTATCAAAGATAAAAGGATGATAAATTTTAGTTAAATGGACTAAATGAACTGCTGCACATTTAAGGTGGGTTTTTATCATGCTTCATCATCATTAAATGGTTTAATGGTGTCATCATTTAAATAGTTTAATAGTTTTCTTTTAATGATGGCATGTAACCTTTTAACATTCATTTGATTAAAGAAGGAAGAGGAGCATTTGATGTACTCTCTCCCTTCTTTCATCTCATAATCGAAAATGAGAGGGTCTCATTTAGGTTGTTGATCTTTTCATATAGCCATTTTCAACAAATGAGAGTATCTCATTTGTTGACTTGTTTATTTTATATTAAAGAATGAAGTGATGCATTGGATGCACATCACTCTCTTTCTTTCATCTTTAACTAAAATTGAGATGTTCCATTTGCTTCTTTTTTTCTTTTCATCTAGCCATATTAAAACAAATGACAATGTCTCATTTATTGGTCCCTTCTTCATTTTTGAAAAAAATAGAAGAACGTGTTGTATTTTTTTACTCACTCTCTCCTCGCTTTCATGAGCTAGGCAAAACTTGTAATGAGATTGTCTCATTTTGGTTCTTTCAACTAGTTAATCATAAAAGGTAAACCTCTTTGATTGAGTCAAGTTTACAATATAAATTGGCTGCATTTTCATAGCTGCTTATGCATTCGTTGACTCCTAATTGATGATTTTTGTGCTTAAATTGGTT
>JANJEY010000008.1:48453344-48465550 GCA_024703695.1 Erythroxylum cataractarum
CTTGAAATTTTGATACAATGTCATAGCTCACTTTATGCAGGGCATTATGGAGCTAACAAGACTGCAGTTTGATTCTTAGCATGTGGATTCTATTGGCCAACCTTGTTCAAGGATGCTCAAAAATTTTGTGCTAAAGTGTGAAAAGTGTTAAAGAGTGGGCAACATATCGAAGAAGGATGACATGCCGCTTTCAAACATCATAGCTCACTTTAAGCAGGGCATTATGGAGCTAACAAGACTGCAGTTTGAATCTTAGAATGTGGATTCTATTGCCCAACCTTGTTCAAGGATGCCCAAAATTTTGTGCTAAAGTGTGATAAGTGTTAAAGAGTGGGCAACATATCGAAGAAGGATGACATGCCGCTTTCAAACATCATGGGGGTGGAGATATTCGATATGTGAGGCTTAGACTTTATGGGACCATTCCTATCCTCCTTAAGTAACACTTACATGTTGATAGGAGATGACTATGTTTCCAAGTGGGTTGAGGCTATAGCTACTCCAACTAATGATGACAAGGTAGTTCAAAAGTTCATCAAGAAGATTTTTATGAGATTTGGGATGCCCAGAGCGATTACAAGTGATGGAGGGAGCCATTTTTGTAATAAATCATTTGAGAATCTTCGAAAAATGTACAATGTTCATCATAGCGAAGCGATTCCTTACCATCCTTAACTAATGGCCAAGTGGAGGTGGTGAACAGAGAGTTAAAGAAGATTTTGGAGAAGTTAGTGAGCACCTCAAGAAAGGATTGGGCGTTGAAGCTAGATGACAGTTTATAGGCTTACACGATAGTTTTTAAAACACCAATAGGAACTACTCCATATAGACTTGTGTAAGGTAAGGCATGTCATTTACCTTTAGAGTTAGAGCATCGGGCCTATTGAGCTGTTAGGAAGTTGAATATGGATTGGAAGCTAGCAGGTGAGACAAGATTGTTATAACTTGACGAATTGAAAGAGTTGAGATTTGATGTTTATGAAAATGCCAACTTGAAAAAGGAAAGGACAAAGAAGTGGATGGATGATCACATTAAGACGAAAGAGTTCAAGAGTGGGCACTTGGTGCTTTTGATCAATTCATGACTTTGTTATTTCCTAGAAAGCTCAAGTAAAGATGGAGTGGACTCTTCAAGGTTATTCAAGTGTTTTCCTATAGAGGTTTAGAGTTAGAAAATGATAAGGGTGAAGCATTCAAGGTCAATGGGCATAGATGCAAACCATACTATAGAGGGGCATACTCACAAAAAAGGGTAGTCATCTCTTCCTTTCTTTTACTCCTTCATGAATGCATGTGGAAGAGTCAAGCTAATGAACATAACTTAGCATGTTTACCTTTCTTTTTTTTTGCTTTTGCTTACTTATATGTTTGATTTGTTTAGTTTTGATTATGTTTGGTTTGAATTTTGTTTGACTTTTATTTGATTTTGATGTGTTGGTAGGTTGATTGAATGTTGGGAATGCATGCTAAGCTTAGAAGAAGAATAAGAAGTTGGAAAAGTTGGATAATCTATGATCGTGGGAATTGGGTTATTTTCCATGAGTGTGGGAAGGCTCTTAATCCTAATTTGTTTAACTAGTGACATTTAGTTGCATCTTGAGAGAGAGTAGCTAAAATTTTGGGAAGTCTTGGGCCAAGCATAAATTGAATCAATTAACTAGAGGGGAGCAAATAGGGATAATGACAAGTCCTAATTCTTAATCTTGATTTTCTCCAAGTTTTAGTTTATGATTTTGGTTTCAGTTGCATGGTTTCCTTTTACCTTTAGTTTGCATTTATTTTACTTATCTATTTAAATTTGACTGAATCAGTTTCTTAAACAAAGAACAACCTAAATTAAATGGTGCCTAAGAACAATCCTTGTGGAATCAATATATGTTTTTTAGTGCAAGTTACAACCCATATACTTGCAATTTTGAGCCTCAAAAGAAGTAGTTTGGTTTGCAAATAAAAAAATATCAAGTGTATGCTCTTTCATGGAAAATTGTCTAAAGCTTTTGAGGATGAAGCAATAAGAACTACAGTGGACTCAGTTAACCTCTCTCCTCCATTCCCTCTTAATGGTGATATTCCTAAGAGAGTTTGGAGAGGAAAAGATGTCTCATTTGAACACATAAGAGTGTTTAGCTAAAGGGAATTCATTCATATCCTAAAAGATCAAAGATTTAAGCTTGATGCAAAATATGAGCAGGGTATCTTCTTAGGCTATGGTAATAAGGAGTTTGGGTACAGGTTTTAGGATATGGTTAATAAATAGCCTGTTAAATCTAAGATGTTCTTGTTTTTAAAGACTAAACAAATGGAGACATTGAAAAGAACTTAAACCAATGCCATTAGCTAGAAAAAATACTATTGTTGAGCTACTGTTTCTTTTCAGGGTTGCTGATAATAAAGGAGATATTATTGTTGATGGTGAGAATAAAGAAAATAAGCCTGCACTATATACCAATACTGGTATGCCTATTAAACAGTTCCACAAGAACCATCACCACCAATTGAGCCTCGATTAAGAAGATCTACTAGACAGTATCATCCTTTATAGAGATGCACTCCATATATGTTGTTGACTAATATGGGAAAGCTAGAAAGCTATAAGAAGGCTATCTCATAGGATCATAAAGATAAGTGGTTAAATGCTTGATATATGCTTAATTGATTATACATTTACTCCATTAAAATTAGTGATTAATGATATAATATTGCTTAAGATTCTCACTTTAATTTATGTGTAGTTTTAGGTACAATTCGAAAGTGAAAAAGCTAACATGAGTCTAAAACACTGCATTTGAGTTTTTTCTAAAGATTCACAATCCTTTTTCTTTATGGAGTAATAAGAAGAGGAATTAAAAAACAAGAAGGATGACAAGGAAATGAAAAAACAAAGAAGAAGAACCAAGTTATGTTACTCACGACCAAAGTTGGAAATAAAATCCACAGTCGTTAACAATCAATCACAGCTATGCATGGATTTGTATGGTCACCTCTTGTCCATTTAACAATAACATGATATTTTATTATAAGAGAAATGTGGTGAGTAATGGTTGGATGATGGATGGTGGAAGGCTACACTTCAGTTGGAAAAAGATAATTGGAAAAGGATTAAGAATCACTCAAGCCATATTAATTTAGCATGGTTGTGAGCATTAATCGATGACCATGTCAAATTAAAACTCACAACTATGTAATATACATGTATGGGCGTGAGTCACTCTCTCGCCCATGCTATGTTAAGTCATGGGTGTGACAGTATGCAACATTGTGAGAGGGACACCTCAACCCATTTAACCTTACACCTTTAATATAAATTGAGACATGTGATGATGAGGGTTTTTATGAAAGATTAGAGGGTTTTTGGCTGGGAGAAAAATAGAAAGGGAGCTTCAAGAGAGATGAGAAAAAAGGGGCAAACCCCTCAACTGTGAGAGACCCATGGAAGGGTAGCTTCCCGATGCCAATTTAGCGGGGATACTGACATCATGACCTAATTAATCGTTCTTTCCTTGTATTTGTTGTTTTCTTTCTCTCTTTAGAAATGTATTATGTTATCCTGTGTATATATTTGGGTATTGTGAAAAGATGGTTTGAATGCATTCACTAGATCATTTTATTACTAACCCATTGCTAGAATATTCAATATAATCTGTAATTGCTATGATTAATTTTATTTGTAGCAACTAATAATTTATAATCATTAGAGATAACATAACCTAGGTTAAATAATATGAGTCTATGTGATTATTGCTTAGATTGGTCTATTTTTCTCATTCGTAAGGTAGTTGTCTAATTAAATCTAGAAAGCATCCTTTAGGTTAATTGATGAGCTCTCTTAGCTAACTTGACCTAAGGAAAAATTGGGATTAACAGAGCTTGTTATTAATCTATGACCAATAGTTCAAATAGAGATATGAAGACAACAATTCAATAAAATATGTTTAATTAGGTGCAGGCCGAGAGCTTGTTGTTAATTTATGACCAATAGTTCAAACAGAGATATGAAGACAACAATTCAATAAAATATGTTTAATTGGGTGCAGGCCGAGATTGAGCTAAAGAATCAGGTCGCTAACGAATTCACCACTTTTATCATTTTTGCATGTTCTCTTTAATTTTTTTGTTAGTTTAGTTTCATTTGATTTTGTTATTAAATCAAAACCCCCTAAACCTAAACATCGATTAATTTCTTCTCAAAAGCTAACCGACACTCTTCGTAGGATTGACCTAGACTCACCACTATTATAGTAGTAGGTCTAGTTTATTTTGACTAGCATTATGACGTGTTGCATGTCAATGCTATGTAAGAAAAGATGTAGTCTTTGCATGAGAACCACTTATTTAAGCCAGTAAAGTTGCTATAGGGGAGAGCACTTAAGAACAAATAGGTGTTCAATTCAAAAGCAAAGGAGAATAACTCAAAACACAGTATAAGGCAAGATTAGTTGTGAAAGGTTTTAATTGGAAGAGGGGGATTGATTTTGAAGAGATTTCTTTACCCGTGGTCAAGATGTCTTCAATGCAAGTTGTGTTTCCACTAATAGCCATCTTAAGTTTAGAGAATGAGTGACTTGATGTGAGACAACATTCCTTTATGGTGATCAAGAGGAAAACATTATATGGATTAGTTTAAGGGCTTTATAGTAAAAGGTAAAGAAAATCTTGTTTGCAAATGACAAGAGTTTGTATGGCCTTAAGCAAGCTCCTATGCAATGATACATAAAATATAGCTCTTTCATAATTGATCATGGGTATACCAAACTTCTTCTAGATCATTGCACATTTGTTAAGAAATTCTCTTATGGTGAATTTATAATTCTATTGTTATATACAAAAGAGATGTTGATTATTGGTCTTGACAAAAAGAAAATTGGAAATCTCATAAGGGAGTTGAGCAAATCCTTTACTATGAAGGATTTGGGTGATGCAAAGAAAATTCTTGGTATAAGAATTACTCGTGATAAAAAGAATGGAAAGCTATGGTTATCCCAACAAAAGTTTATTGGGAAGGTATTGGAGAAGTTTAATATGGGCAACTCCAATCCAACTAACACTTCACTTATAGGTTAATTTAAGTTAATTTTAAAGCAATGTCATGCAAATGAGAAAGACAAAGAAGAAATAGAGAAAGTTCACTTTGCATCTGGGTAGTCTGATGTACATGATGGTATGCATAGATTCAAATATTGCTCATGCAGTTGGTATTGTTAGTCAATTTCTCTCTAATCCTGATAAAGAACAATGACAAGTAGTAAAATGGATACTCAATATCTCAAGAGTACTTCTAGATTTTGTTTATTTTTTGTTATTGGTAAATCTTTGTTGGATGGCTACACAAATGTTGATATGATTGGTAAGGATTCTAGAAATTATAGTTCTGCATAGTTAATGACTTTTATAGGTGGAGCTGCATCATTGCTATCAAAATCACAAAAGTGTGTTGCATTATCTTCCATAGAGGCTAAATATATTGCCATTAAAAAAGTAAGGAAAGAGCTCTTATGGATTCATAAATTCCTATAAGAGTTAGGCCTCAGTTAAGAGAAATCTATGTCGCATTATGATATGCAGAGTATCATTCATCACAGTAAGAATTGAAACCCTAACGTAAGGTCAAAGCACATTAAAGTACAATATCATTAAATCAGAGAAGTGTTATAGATGAAGCAACTTTCATTAGAAAAGATCTATATACATGAAAATGGCTACATTTGTAAGAAGGAAGCGAGTTTAGATGAGCATAGCCCCACTTGAGTCATGAAAGGGAGATTTGTTAGGTGAGTCACTTCTCAAGTACGCCCACCTTATACATATGTTAAAATAAAATAAAATAAAATAAAAAGAGACAAAAGTAGGAGTCAAGGAATAAGAAAGAAAACCAAAAGTAAGGAAAGCTGTAGTGAAAAAAAAAGAGAGGAAAAAAATATCTCTTTAGTAAGATACTTGAAGGATTAAACGACCTCCATTTGAGCTAAAATTTTAGTATTTTAGTTTTTATTATGCAAGCTCAAATTTAGTGTAAGTAATTTGTTGTTCTATCCTCTTATTGCTCAGGCTGAGATATCCTTTAGAAGGCTTTATTGTGTTATTAACTACCACTATTGGTGTTTTTTAGCTCGTTGATCCCTAAATTTTTTAGGACTAAAGATTGGTGTCTCCATTATTTTTAGAATAATGGAGATTGTTTTACTGGACTAGGTCCTATAATTTTTCTAACATTGGAGGTTCTTCACATTTAAAATTCTAGTGCATATTGTTTATATTTCTACTTATATGTTGATCATTGGTTGGTATATTTGTGGAGTCTATATTATTTTTCGTAGGAGAGAAAAAGAATTATCCTATATCTTCCATTTATATGTGTACACAATTATGTGTTTAATCTTTTTCCCAACACAACTCAACCTATTTTACATTTTAAAATATTATACAATCATTTTCACTCATTTTGTAAAAGTAATATTATAAATTTTAAAAAATTACATAAATAACACAATACAATTGTACTCATGAGTAGTAATACCAATCATAAACTTTTATTTGTCACTAACTGTAGTTTTATATATATCTTTTGTACGTATCAAAAGTAATTAATTATTTACAAGTATTAATTTATAGAATTAATAAAAATTTAAAATAATAATTTCCTTTAAATAAAAATTATTGATTATTAAAATATTAAATTAAATAAAATTAAGAATAATAATTTTGTGGGAAAATTAAATCCAAAATAAATGATTTTTTATAAAAGGAAGAATAATAACTTTTGGTGTCACAATAGCAAAAAATACCTATAACTATTGTCCTAAAACAAAAGTAATTGAATAGAAAAAATTTAAGGTACTTATTTATACATAGATTTTAATGAGTAAAAAATTTAAAAGTTTTAATAGTCCGAACAAAAGCACAAGGAGTCTTTGTATCCCATTGTACCATGAAAAAACAAAACATTTTTTGATTGTTGATTATCAATTAAAATTATGCATGTGATTTCCAAACTTCAGATTAAGATTTTCGAATTAAATTTGAGTTAATATTAGTTATAATTTATTATCTTTTAAGACCATAAAATTAAAACTTCAATTGAAAATAAAATAATTAGAATATCAAAAAAATTGGTATGAATTAATAGAATTTACAAATTTATTTATTTTGAGAATATGGAAATTCTCATAAAAATAACGCATAAGCCTTCTCGCAATCATTCTGATCTCATGTGTTCTTTTGAATGGAATGAGTAGGCAATGCAAAATGAAAAGCGAGCAGAATCAATCATATAAGTTTCATTCCTGTTTCGACGGCTCCAGCAGAGAACACAGCTAGCGATGAGGTCATTATTACTGTTGCTTTATGCTCCTCTTTCGTAGCTCTCTAATGGTTTAATTGTAAAGAACCTGTAACAATTAAAAAGAGATATGATTGCAGTAAACGGCGGAAAGTGGGGATTGTCTCGTCATAATGGAACATATAATTACAAGGTTCAACTTCATTTATTCCAACAAAACAATTAAAATTACCTGCTCAGAAAAGCTTTCAGGTAGCTCGTCACCAGTAGCTAAAGGAAAAAGACAGATCTATTATAGGGAAGTGATATACATTCTGTCCTTACGCATTGGCCTTTGCGAATTAAAGCATAGCCACTTTCTATGACACGGGCTCTCTCTCTCTCTTCTCGTTCAATGAATCATTTTAATTTGATAAAATCCTATCATTATTCCATTCATCATTGGGTCGTTTTCCTGCCTATCTACTTTCCACATTATATGCTCAGATGGCATTGAAATTATGGCGTTAAAAACTTTAGGGTTGTTGTATTGGAGTAATCGGTCGTATTTTCCTTTTATAGGGTTTTATTAAGCTTCCTCTCCGGTCCAAATGAAGTATTCTTTTTTATTTTTCAAAACCAATTATTTGGCCATAAGGGAATTTTTCTATTAAACTATAATAAGACATTATTTTAATTGTAAGCTAATTAAAACTCTAGTATACATTAGTTAATCTGAATTATTATTTATTTATTTTATTATTTATTTATTTTAATTTTTAAAATAGCGCCATAAGCCATATGTATCTTTGATGTATTTTGCTTGATATTTTATACTTTTATCGTATTTTTAGTACTTAATTCACTTCAAGTGTGTATGCAAATGATAATTGCTTTTAGGGACTTAAAGGAGAAGAATTCGAACAGAAACAAGGCGTAAAATGAAGAATCAACAAATATGTAAGGAATGCACTATCGTGCATATCCCCGTGCACTTTCTTGTGACTGTGCATCTTTGCGATATCGAAAGAATTTTCGTTATGTAAAGATAGTATCCTAAAAAGTAAGTGTATCCTAGAAAGTAAGTGTATTTACATATAATCTAATCTTCTTCCAGTTACTTTTATAATGAAAATATTTATTATTAATAAAATGAAGAATTTGGTTTTATTTGTATGAGCATTATATAAGTAGTCATAAGTGATAAGTTGTTGTTCTTATTAATTCCTAGATCTATTTTGTCCTGGTTTTTACATTAATTAATGTGGAATTTCCAAAGTTTTTTGTGAAATTGGTACTGCTCTCGTTTGCCTTTTGAATTTTACAAGTTTATAAGATTACACGGGCTAACCGTTTAATTTCACACGGCCCGTGTAATCTTGAGGTTGTATGGCACATTCTTACCCGAAAGTTACACGGGTAGGCCGTGTGATTTTACACGGCCTGTGTAAACCAGTTAAATTTCACAGTTTCTGAATTTTAAATAGAAGAGTGGGAGAAGAGAAAGTGGGGGGGTACGTGGCGACCGGACGAGGGATAGAGGAGAAGATTGAATAGGAGAAGAAGACAACGAGGATCGGGTAGATTAGGAGATCAAGATTCAATACCAAATTGGAGTTCCTTTTCTATCCTTTCCCATTCTCTGTTCCATCTTTCATGTTGATGTTAATAGTCAATTTAGTTTTGGTTTTGATGATTAATCCAGCTATGGATCCCTAAATTTCCTTATTCTAGGATGTTCACTTCAATTTAGAGATTATGTATTAAACCTTATGTCTTTATTTCTAATTTCAATGTTGATGAAATTTCAGTAAAGTCGTTTTATCAATTATTGATATGATCTTTCTAATATAGGGTTTTGTATTAAATATGGATAGTGTTAATGTAGCATCCCACTCCCGCAAGACCCGAATCCGATATCGATGGTGATATCCGAGCCCGTGCCTCACGAGGATGGTATGCTAGAGCGGTCAAATCAGTTCAGAAAACTCAATAAAACATTTTTATTTTTGGAAACAATCGAGTGTGCGTAAATCAATAAACAATTTGGGTCTGTGATACGAAAACATTTTCAATCATAACACTATTTCAGAAATCACAATAACCAATTGGGGCCCCTCTGAAATAACAGTCCTATTATGCAAAAATTTCAGAAATACCAATTCTATAAAAAAATAGAATAACAATAATGTAGACGTGCACTGATCCCGACCCTTTTCTCTGACTTGCATGCAGTAGACATACTCCCGTTTGTCTAACGGGGTACTCTTCAATTCCTGAAAAAATTATTTGCAATGTTGGGTGAGTTTGCGAACTCAGTGAGAAACCATAATCGATGGTTCACTCAATTCATGCATATCGCAAGCGATTCACAGATTCAGTCAATTTCACATTCAGTATCATCAGGCAAAAATAAAGCATTAAAACCTCTTTCACATGTTCCCACTTTAGTCCATACACATAAAAGTTGTACACATAATCCTTTCCCATTATTATCCCTTCTTTTATTCTAAGTTGTGACTGAGCGCTTAAACGGTGACAGTATTCAGTAAACGTTGAGCATATAGCTCTATTATGCCCTTTTCAGGCTCAGTAAACAGTAATCGCGTCTTAGGAAGTAGGAGAGCCCTCTGGGTATGTACTAATCCCTTTTTGAGCTCGAGGATCTTTTTCAGTGATAGAGCTTGTAGCTCTCAGTAGCAGTTCCAGTCATAACTGTTATTAATCAATCAATTATGGAGTTCATTTCTCACAAGAAATCATAAACAATTTATTAGAAACAGTCATTTCACTTCAAATTTTGTAATACCATGCATTCACAATTTATCCCATGGAAGCATTCACAACAATCATATGCAGTCAGATCCCATTTTATCGAAACAGTCATATTCCACAACATTCCAAAACACAAAACAGTTAACAATCAAAAATTGAAGAACCAATTAGGTTACTCACCTGTACTTCCGAGCTACAGCTTGGAAGTCCCAATAATATCTGTGGAATATCGATCCATCGGAGCCTCTATGACAGTCAAATAGTTTCCATTACAAAATGCAAAGTCAAAATAATTTGATGATGCACATGCCTTGAATAAAAGATGTACTATGCCTATTCATGACTTTCCCGGTACTATTTCCCATTTTCCACTTCCTTTTTGTCAAATTCTAACCTTTCACTCAATTGTTCAATAATGACTCAATTCCAATTCAATAACATATTACGGAACTCCCCAATTTTAATTCTAATATTCAGTCAATTTATCACGTCATATCCCCTAGGATATTACCTCAAAATCAATATCACTATTCTCTAGATCAAATTCACCTTTTATGCTCAGTTCTAGATTCCAACAGCCTTTCCTTTACATTTAGGGACCTCACAATTTTATCCCAATTACCAAGAACAATCCTTAGGTTGAAATACAATCTCATTCTTAACTTTCTTTTATTAATTGCGATTCTACTACCTTAATTCAAACTTTCATTCTTCACATCAATTGTAGACCTTTTTTCTCTAGATCATAATGAATCAAGAATCGCCTCAATTGGAGGTATACATCAAAAGTTATGATTAAAAAGCCAAACTAAATCAGTTCAGAAATCTGGTCTTCGCCGCGACGTATGGACGCTCGCCGCGACGTCTATACAACACCTCGTCGCGACGTGCCAATCTATCGCTCATCGCGACGTGCAATTTATCACTCGTCGCGACGTGTGCTCGTCGCGGCGCCTATGCACGTCGTGGCGTAAACTCCTTTTCTCGTTGCGACGTCTAATTATTTTCTCGTCGCAACGTGCGGGCCCTGGTTCGTCTTCTCCGATTCTCTTTTTACTTTTCTCTCTCTAAAACCAGTCATAACTCACCCATCACTACCCCAATCTTCCAAAAATAAACTCATGAATGCATTTAACTAATAAATGAACAACATTAAACCAATTTGGTTACCAAATCAAGCTTCCCCACAAATAAACTCATGAATGCAGAACGAAGATCAATCGTTGGAGGAAGGAGGAAAAATCGGAGAGGGAGAAGAAAAATGCCCTAGGAGAAGAGGAGAGGATTTCTTTTCTTCAAATTTTAAACTTAGAGCATTTATAGGTAGAATAATTATTCCTCTGATCTTTATCCTCAAATCTGTCTTCTTTCAATTCATTTCCAGACCAATTCGTCTCCAAATTTCAATTGTTCGATAAATTTAATCTCTAAAATCACAAATTCTAAATTTCCTTAGCCATCAGACAATTATTCTGGTCATATAAAATCAATCAGTCCGCCGCTCAAAAATTTCTGGTCCGGATATTTTCTCCCAAATTTCCAGAAAATTTCCTAAGAGTCGCTAGCAATTAGCAATTACTCTAGAACATTTCCTATTCACATTTTCAAACCCAATTCTTCCGAAATTCCCAATAAATCATAATCAAATCTAATTATCTCACAATTTCACAATTCATATAATATTCAAAATCAAATGCCGGAAAAATGTCATGAATGCATGTACCTATATGTGCATGTGCTAAGGACTCAATCCTCTACAATTAGAGGTCAAATGAATGTTCAGTCAATAATATACGGTAGAAATCCTAGCCCATCTCAATTTACCAATATAACCTTCCCAGCGGTGACGGGATGTTACATTTTGGTAAACATAGTGTTAGGGTTCCCCCTAGGTTAAGACTATGTCTAACCGGGTACTCATAAGGGATGATCAAGAGGGGAGAAATTATAAAATTTTTGAGGGGGATGGGGAACGAAAGGGCAATAGGATCGGATGACATCCTTATAGAGATATGGAAGCAAGTAGGTGATGTAGGTATCTGTAGGAAAATCTCGGGAGGTACATCAAATGTACCAGGTGCGGAAAACAAAAATTTTTATTACCGGGACCTTTCCGAAGGCCAGGATCTATGTGTCTGTATGAAGATTCAAACCTGAATAGCCAATAGAGACTATC
>JANJEY010000008.1:48533130-48544634 GCA_024703695.1 Erythroxylum cataractarum
GTATAAAATTGTATTTTCTGAATTTTTGTACAAATGATTCGGTCAATTTGTAAAGTCACCGGACTGAATTAATTTGTTTTCATAAAAGTGTCAGTCATTGTACTTACTGGTGATTGTATATGTTATTTGATTTCTGCATAGTGTATGTTGTGTTTTAAAATAAAAAAAAAATACTGAGTGATGTAGCACACCACCCTCGTAGGGCACAGACTTGGATATCACCTTCGATGTTGGGTTCGGGTCATACGGGAGTGGGGTGTTACACCAGTTTTTGGATCGGTTTAGTCTTAAGGTATCCAACGCGTGTTTTGCTAATGTAGGAATTCACAAATGTCAGAAATTTGATTGAGTCCGTTTGAACCGTTTGTGTGCTTTGATTGCGAACCTATTCGATTCGTGTTCGATTTTGCTTTCTGATAGGTATTCGATTCTTATGACTTTTGATTTGATTTGCTTTTCTCATCCGTTTTGTCCGCCTTTCGCTTATAGTTTTGATTGAGTTCATTTCTGCCCTATTGTTTCACTTTCTGTTTCCATTCTATTTTCCTTTTCTCTGATTGGGGTCCGGTCTCGAGATCAGGTGCCAACAAAAAATGAAGAACATGAAGAGTGAAGAGTGAAAGAGCATGCTTATGACCATGGTTGAAGTTGCATAGGCATGAGACAACTTCTCATGCCCATGTAACACCTCTCACAATTGTGAGAGGCCATACACCCCCGTGACACAATGCCACCTCACCTATTTTTAACCTAGTTTTTATTATAAATTAAAAGGTGTTGTGACAGTCGAGGGTATGAAAAGTTTTGGTATTTTCAGCTGGTAGAAGAGGAAGCTTTGGGAGAGAATGAAGAAGGCAATAGAAACTCTCAACTGTGAGAGACCCATAGAGGGATAGCTTCCCGATGCTAGTTCAGAGGTGAATTCAACACCGACAACCTAGTTAAGTATTCCATCCTTGTAATTTTTGTTTCTTTCTCTTTTTATGGATTGATTGTGTTATCCTATGTATATGGATTTGGGTTTTGTGTATGAATGATCATATTATCATATAATTCAATTGTTTATGTATGAAATCATAGCTAGAATTTCAATTTAACCTTTAATTGATATATTTGAGATTCATTTGTAGTGACTAATCATTTGTAATCATTAAAGATAACATAACCTAGGTTAAATGACCCGAGCATATATGGTTGTTGCTTAGATTGGTCTGTTTTTCTAATTCATAATGCAACTGTCCTATTAAATCTAGAGATCATATCCCAGGTTATTCAGTGACTATGTTTAATTAATTAACATCTCTTAATTAAACACGACCTAAGGGAAAACTGGGGTTAACAAAGTTTATTGTTAATCTACGACCAATAGTTTAACGATAGGTAAAAGAACAACAAATCAATGAAATATGTTTAATTGAGTGTAGGTTGAGATTGAACTAAAGAACCGAATTCCTAATGAATTCATCATTTTCATCATTTTTGCATGTTTTCTTTAATTTGTTTTCGTTAGCTTAGTTTTATTTTTTCTTATTAGAAAATCAACCAAACTCTCCTAAAACCTAAACACCGATTAATTTTGTTTCAAAAGTTAGCTAAACACTCTTTATAGGATTGGCCTAGACTCATTACTGCTATAGTAGTAGGTTTAGTTTATTTTGGTGTAGTGTTACAATGCACTATTGTCAAGTAGAAAAGATTTCAATGGCATTGAATAGAAGTTAAAAAGGTCAGTTATCCTTAACCCCTCTTTTATTTTTCATATTGTTCATTTTTCTTGCATATTTGTATATTAAGGACAATGTAAAACTTAAGTATAGAAGCAGGACTTAGAGTCAAACTAATCAATCTTGTTATAATTAATTTAATAATGAACAAATTCAAGATATTTCTAAAAAAAGGATGTTAATTAAGATGATTCATTATAAGTTTGGTTATGATTGTGATTTGTTTTGTTTAGGAAAATAGTTTTGAGTTTTATGATTAAGTTAATTTCAATTTAGTTCATTAATTTTGAGAATGGATACTTGATTTGCATTATAATCCTTTATGTATAGTTTGTATATGTGTTGAATTAAATTGGAATTCTTTCTGAGCATTTTTATTACCACATATATAAAAAACAAAAGAAAAGAAAGAAAGTAGTATCTGAATAAATAAGCATAAATAATTTTCCTATATTGGCATTTTAACAATAAAAAAGGTCAAATTTGAAGTGTGGTGCGAGAAGCCGTTTGAGATAGTGATCTAGTTGGGTAATTGGGTGTATTTCTAACAAGGTGTTTACTCTCGCATCAAAAGGCTAGAAGACTTTTGAAATATACTTCCATATGCTCCTTGACATAGCGTGTCATAACACCGCTTAAAATAACTAAACCTATAACTATAGTAATGGTGAGTCTAGGTCGATCTCACAGAGAGTGTTCAGTTAGCTTTTGTTATGAAATGAATCGGTGTTTAGATTATAAGGGGGTTTTGTTTAGTCTAAAAAAAGAAAATAAATAAGCTAAACTAATGAAAACAAATTAAAGAAAACATTAAAAATAATGAAAGCGTTAAGGACTCGGTCATCGGTTCAATCTCAGCCTATACTTAATTAAACATACTTCATTAAATTTTTGTCCTTATACCTCTCCTAGCGACTATTAATCATAGGTTAAAAACATGCTCTGTTAATCCCAATTTTCCCTTTGGTCTTATTTAATTAAGAAGAGCTCGTTAATTAGACCTAGTTATCGAATAACCTAGAACATGCTCTCTAAATTTAATTGAATAGTCACATTACAAGTAAGGAAAACTTATTGATATAGCCAACAACCACACAGGCTTGGTTCATTTAACCAAAGCTATGTCATCCCTAACGATTAAAAACCATTAATTGCAACAAATGAATCAAAAAAATTAAAAATTATGTATTGTATTCGATTCTAACAATAGGTTCATGCCTAAAAACAAGCAAATAGAGCATTCAATCATTCTTAAATAATACCCAATTCACTAAACAGAAGATGACAAAATCAATCCCTAAAGATAAGAAGAAAAACAAAAATAATGAAAAATATGTTTAACTGGGTTCTTTGATATTGATGTCAACTCTAAACTAGCATTGGGAAGCTAGACCTATGTAGGTCTTCAAAGGAATGGAGCTTTGGCCCTTCTCTTCTTCAAAACCTAGAGCTCACATCCTTAAAACGAAAACCCAAAATGAAACATGTTTTTACTATCACAAAAATAATGTTTTATATTAAAAATTAGGGTTTAGGTGAGCTGGACATTTCTCATAGGTTTTTATGATAATTTCAAGCCTATGAGCCACCTTACATGAACCTCATTGGCATAGGTGTGACACCCATATCACACCTAGGGAAAATGAGTCATGGGAGTGACAAATGTGTCACACCCATGACATATTTTGTCATAGCCACGAGATATGCCTCATAGCCATGACAAATTTTGTATAGTCATGAGTTAGTTCAACACTCTTCATGCTCTTCATTTTAAGTATTCTCTTGTCTTCTCTTGCACTAATCCTCCACCTTCTTGCTCCATGAAGACAAATGTGTGTGAATCTTAAGAAGACGACTCAAATATAATGCTTTCAACTCACTTTAGCTCTTTCGATTATGAATTGCACCTAAAATCAAATATGAACTAAAATGAGTATCTTAAGCATTTTCATATCAGTAATCACTAAGTGTTATGGAGTAAATGTATAATCAATTCAACATATATCAATTTTTCCCACACATAGCTTTTGATTGTCCTTAGGTAAAACATCATATTCAAAATTATAGAGCAAAAATCATTTGCTTATTTCCTATATTGCCTAAGAATTTATAGTTATAAGCAAAGATGAATAAATTTCAAAAACTATAGCAAGAATTTAACATTCAAAGCTTCTACTCATGATTAATCAACATTCATCACATTTAAAATTGAGCAATCTAGAAGTAGACTTGGAAAATGTGTATAAATAAAATAGATTCACGAGTACACTTAAATACCATTCATGATCATGACATTCCACAACTTTGCAATTCATTTCATTTTTCCACCACTAAGAGTCATATGTATAATCATGAATCAAAGGACCTTTTTAAGGTTGTAATGTGGTAAGGGTAAGGTGAGATTTATTTGGGTAATGTAGCATAAAAGCCATCAATCTAGTGAAGCAAAAGTAACACTTAATGAAACAGTAAGTGCAAAAACCAACATTCACTCACAATTGTGTACATCAACTATGATAAATTCAAAAACTATATTTCTTAGCTCAAATTCAAACTCTCATGCCACAAACCTCATGAAGTATAACCAACTAGAAGGAATCACTCATGCAATTGATGACAATACGTTGAAACTACAAGAAGCGATCCTTCAAAGTCACATTTACCTTATATGCAACAAACTCAAATTACCCATTTAATACAACTTTAGGACAAAAAACCAAATGAACAACTTTTCAAAAAAAATTTATTTCACCTTTGATACTTTTATTCAAATATTTTTGTTAAAATTTTCTTTTCTTTGTTTTCATTAAAAAAAAGAATCTACATCAACCTTAGAATCTATTGACAAGATATAAAATGACATTTCAACGATTATAACCAACCTGCATATATGCATACCCCTAAACTTATACTTTTGTGCATCCATAATTATCCACAATCAACAAATTTTCCACTAGTTTTAAGGCTTAGGTAGGAGATTTGGTGAGGTTTAAAGCATGTAATATGGTTAGCATAAAAAGAAAGGCTAATAAAGCTCAAGGGAGCTTAACAAAGGGAAAATTCATATCAAGGGGTAAACTATTTGAATAATGTAGTTTATAAAAAGAAAGAATGCCTATATCATTTCCATCTTAACGTATGTGATAAAAAAATTGGTCTTAATCAGAAAATCAAAGCAAATTTAGGATATACATGTCATGAAGGTCACATATAAACAAAAGAAATTGAGACTGATATGGATGTGTCAGTCTAATAAGGCTTAAAATCTAACTGGATTTCATCTACCGTTGGTTACTACTCTTCTAAAGATAATGCACAATGACTAATCATAAGAGCAAAAGTACATGCTAAAGTTTCCATGGATTTTTCTAGTCAATTCACTCTTTAATAATGGCTATATAATCCTAGAAGCAATATAAAAAGATAAAATGTTTGTTTTTTTATTTTAGTCTCTCTCTCATTTTGTTGAAAACTTAAAAACATATAAGAAACAAATCAATATGAAAACACATATGCATATCCTAACTAATGCGAAAATGTAAAGAAAAAGAAATGAACTTCCCTTGGGTTTCCTCCCAAGAAGTATCTTTGTTTAGTGTCACTAGCTCGACTTCTTATTTTTCTTATCACGTAATAAAATTATGATCTTTGGGTGTCACATGCACTTCCTCAACTTGATATTCTTCAAGATAAGGCCTAATTTGATGATTTCTCATATTTAACATCCTACTATCTTTCGAATCTCAATCTTTATTGAGTCCCCGCATTACTGAAATAAATCAAATATATTTTCACCTTTTTCCTCCTCGTTTGATTTCTCCAATATGTTATGTAAAAGTGAAGGGTTAATATTAACAATAATAATGGATTCATCATTTACCTCTGAGCTAAATGGTATTTCATTTTTTGCTTCGAGAGCTCCTTCTTAACTTCTTTTCTTCACAAGTAATCCCTTAAGTAGGCCCCTCAAGATTCTCAAGATCATTTCCACTCTGTAAGGTCTCATCACTAACATCGCTTGGGTACACCTCGAGGTGATATGGTTGCATCCCTGCGCTTTATGTTGCTAGGTGGTTAATAGCCTCCACTAACTCATCCATCTAGCTGGCCAAGTTCTAGATTCTAAAACTTGTTTACGACTAGAATTGCATCATATGCAGCTAAATTTGCAAAGTATTAGAAACATAAACATTAACTGATTCTTCTAGAGATATACTTGTGTTTTTCTACCGCTCCAAATCTTAGAAACTACACCAAAATAGTCTTTTCTACTGCTGAAATTATAAAGTGCTAGCAACAATAACATTAACTAGTTCTTTTATTGATGGACCTAAGTAGTAATAAGAAGCATCTATTCTATACAAGAATTATTATGCATCTTACAAACTATCATGGAAGTAATTCTACTAGTTATTCCATTCAAAACTAAAGTTAGTATGATCATTCCAAACATGGTTATAAGATTAAGAATATAAGTTATAGAAAAAAAATTACTTTCTTCTATGTAATTTTAATTTTTTAACAAACAAGTACTAACCAAAAAGTGAAAAGATCAAGAAATAATTTTAAAAAGTAATTATGAACAAATATATACAAAGCACGAATTAAAATATTAAAAAAAACTAAACACTGTACTCCCTAACAACAGTGCCAAAATTGATTTAGTGCATCGTAACACTACTCAAAGTAACTAGACCTACAACTATAGTAGTGGTGAGTCTAGGTTGATCCTAGACAGAGTGTTCGGTTAGCTTTTGATATGAAAATAATTGATGTTTAAATTATGGGAGTTTTGGTTTGGTTTAAAGCAAGAAATGTAACATCCCGTTACCCATGTTAAGGCCAAAATAGTAAATGTTAGAGATTCATCGAGTGATTAGAACTGTATTTCATGCTCATGCATTTTGTGATATGTTCATGCACATGAATATTGAATTGTTGCACATGAAAATGACTGTACATGCATTCATTGACATTCTGGGTATAATTCTTTATAAATGTGTGTATATTGAGAAATGTTGGCCCCCAAAAGCTTCTTCTTAATGAATAAGTATGATTTAAATTAATTATGAGGTCCTTATGAAATTTTGTAGAAATTAATTATTATGTTGATGTTAGAAAGATTATATGATAAAGGTTGATTGAAATAAAGTGTAAAGGTTATAAGAATATTCAAGGGGTGTTTTCGGCAAGACATTTAAGGTTAAAAGAAAAGAAGCCTATAAGGAAAGGTAAAAGGGGCTTTTTGGGCTAATTAAGGGAAGAAATGGAAAAAAATGTAGTCTTGCTTTTTAAGAAGGGGGAAACATGAATTGAGAGAGAAGAAGAGAATTTTGGTGGTTGAGATAAAAGAAAAGAGTTGAGCTGGTTTCAGCATTTCTTAGTCTTGAGAGAGATTTTGAAGTGGTTCAAGAAGAGAAAAAGAAAGAGGAAGAGAAGAGCTTCTAATTGAGCCAAAGATCTTTTCATTTGATAAAGAATCAAGGTAATATCATTTTGAATCTTTGGGATTTTTAGAAGAGTTTAGGGCCATGGAGTTAGAAAATACATGGGTTTAAGTATTCTAGAACCAATTTTAGTGATTGCATTATGATATTTTTCAATTTGAAAACCCTATTGAGCTTATATTTGAGAGTTTAATGAAGTTAAATCGGTAGTTGAATGTTTATACTCAAGACTTTCCAAGTTTGCATAATGCAAAATTTCAAGTCTTTCTTAAGGGTAAATTTCGTGTTCTGACTTGAAGGTAAAATCTAGATTAATATAAGCTAAATTATACAAAGTTTTCTTCTATAAAGTTGTAGCTTATCTTTCTAGCTTTCTAACAGTATATAGGATGAAATTTTTGGACCTTGGAGTCAAAAGTTATGATCCTTATAAGTGGAGATACTCAAGAGTATAGATTGTATCATCTAATGGCGTCATATCGTCTATAATGATGTCATATCGTCTGTAATGACATCATATTGTCTATGATGAGGTATCGTCTGATGATGTCATATCTTCTGTGATGAGGTATCATCTGATGATGTCATATCGTCTGCTGATGACGTTATATCGTCTGGTGCACTATTCATCTAACCCTATTGTCTAGTCCAAATTTGACCCTATAGATGATAGAATCTATCTTCAAAGTCTTCATGAAAGTTGTAGAGATTGAAGTCTTCTTTCAAACCATCCTAAAAACACCTCAATATGATATCCCTAGAGAAAGTTATGCAAATTGTAAAACATCTTTTGAGTATTGTTCATAAACTTTTTCTGGTCACTATTCATCTTGTATCTTCAAGTCCAATTTTGACCCTTTAGATGAAGAAATCTCACTTTAAGGTCTTGAAAGTTGTAGAATTCTTCTTTCAAATTATCTAAAGAACACCTCAATCTGATACTTATAGAGAAAATTATGTCAATTGTAAAACATCTTTTGTGTATTGTTCATAAACTTCTTCTGGTCACTATTCATCTTGTATTGTCTGGTCCAATTTTGACCCCTTAGATGACAAAATGTTGCTTCAAGGTCTTCACGAAAGATTTATATCTTGAATGCTTATTTCAAACCATCAAAAGAACATATTAATTCAATACTTATAGAGAACATTATACTAATTGCACCGAAATAGGTTCAATATGATTGAGGACAGAACCTTGTTTGATTTTTTCAGACATAACCTTGTTATCCGACCTCCAAATGACTTGATTCTTGATCCAATAGATTCCTAACACATTATTATATCACTAAAAAAATTGAAGGAAAGTGAGGGAATCTGTTAGAATAGTATGAACTGGTGTTATTTTACTAAACTTACTTTGGCATTTTCAATATATCTGGATCTGTACGGTTACAATTAAGGTGATTTTTAATTTGGATTAAACTAGAGACATAGATTACAAATTCTATAAGGAAGTATAATTTTGAATTAGTCTTTAAGATGTTCAATTTCTAGATGGAAGCTGTCCATAGTATACTATTTTATAGTGAAAATGGTCCAAAAATGTTTAAAGTGTAAATTTCAAATTTCTGAGCCAAATTGAATGATTGTGGTGTCATTAGAAACCTAAGACAATAAGGAACACTTTTATAGTATAAAGTACGATATTACTTCATTTATTGATCAGGATGATCACGGAAGGTTAACCCAAATATTTGGACTTTTGGAAGTGATATAGGATCGAAATGAGAGATGGATAATTGTTTGGTCTTGTAATGTTAACATTACATTAAGGAGTGAATTGTTGGTATTAAAGTACCAAAGACATGTGAAAAATGGAGGTGAAGTGGTTTATTTGATTAATGTTGTGATTCGAAGAAGAGGAGTAAGGTGTAGCTAGTTTAAATGAATGAAAAATTGATAATAAGAGCAAGTAATGCAAGAAAATAAATGATAAGTGATTGAATTATGAAATGTAAATGAGCATAAGATATGAAATTTGATGATATACCCAGGGTTGTCATGAATATGCATTGCAGATAATCTATGTACACACGTGTGCATAAATGAAGGCATATAATTGTGTAAAGTTATTAATTTGTGTGCAATGTGCGTATTGCATAATTGTGATGTACAAGATAAACATTCGCTTTCAGACGTTTCCAGAGTTTATAAGCAAATGCTAAGTAAGAGCGTATTGTGAGTAGAGCTAGATGGTCTTACTTTATTGTTTGCTTTGTTTATGTTATGAATTAAGTGATTATGAATATTCTGAATGTGATTTGGCCGTTGAATTCTAGACAATGAAGGTCTAGTGATTGTGATATATGAATGAGATATTGCAGTGCTAATTATATGTGAATGTGATGAAATAAATGCTCTATGATATAAATGAATGATCACAAAGTGTTCTTAGCATAAATGTTGAATGCCGGACTAAGGTCCGAGGATATATGACAGTGAAAAAGTGATCATATATGATTGATGCATTTCACTACGTGAATGTATGAAAGATAAAAGTAGTTGTAGCCAGAGTAGCCAACGTAAAAAGAGCTTTGAGTTTAATTATGCACACTAGAGCCTCATGCTCAACGTTTAATGAGTCTGATGTCCCCAACAGATACGGGACAGTTATCAGTGAGCCTAATATGGGACAGTTATCAATGGGCACGGTATCCACAATAGATATGGCACAGTTATAGACACTCGGTCAAAAAAAAAGAAATAAATAAAAGTGAGTCTCACGTGCATTGCATATGCAAATTGATATGTATGCTCCAAATAAACAAAATGAACTACATGACTACTCTGAATGTGAATTGTGAAATAAGTGATCAAAATGATTTATGATGCTATTTGATTATGATTGAAATTATGTGAATTAAGTGAGGGCATGATCTATATGTGTTTTGTGATTGAGTGAACCATCGAGGATGGTCACTCACTGAGTTCCAAAATTTGCAACTATTTTTTAGGGCTTAGAAGAGTTATCCCATTGGATAAACGGGAGTATAGCTGCTACACTCAAGTAAGAGGTAGCGGTCGGGATCAGTTGGCATATGCATTTATACTTTATTATTTATGTATTTTGTAACTTTTTTATAATGTATATTTGAATATGTTTCTGCATGTAATAACTTTCCAAATGGGAAAGGTTTGTAAACAAGTTTGATTAATGATTGTAGTAACACCCTTGAATGAAATTTTTTATGAATAAAATGGGCCGACCTGATTATTAATATCGTATACATGATTGATTAATAAAATTAAAAAAATTGTACTCAATTTCAAGTGTTTTACTGTTCTAGCATTTTGCCCCTGTGGGGTATGTACTCAGACATCACTTAGGATGTCGGGTAGGTGTCTCGAGAGAGTGAGGTGGTACAATGTGGTATCAAAGCCTACAATTACTATCTTATATAGGTATTTCCTGAAATATGTATCAAGGTACATGCATTCTTGTCATGTCATAGCAGATAGCGGCAACTGATCCCCCAGTCTGAGTCACATTTATATGAGTCAACATGCATGAGCATTCCTTAAAAGTTGAGCTATCAGAAGCATTAGGAAGAATGATGATGTATCAGAATGTGAGCAAACGAAGGTTTATGGGCAGTTAGAAATGAAAAATGGTAACTGGTTTCGTATGATAGATAAAGGTTCACTATATTTGCATATGTGGTTGTATCATTGAACATGATATCCATATTGTACTGTGGTAATATATCCTCGAATGTAATATAATGCGGATACATTATTTTGGACTGATTAAGAAAAGAAGTGATATCAATATGAATGATGAGACCTAAAGTTTACAAGCCAAGTTAAAAGAAAACAAAATTTTCTATAGCCTGGACAGGTTAAACTTGGACTTGAAATGAATGTCGGTTAAATCTGATAAGAGTTATGATTTAGCATAAGAATATGTCTGTGAAATTGAGATCAGAATTTTAGGATAATTATGTATCTATGATTCCAAATTGATTGTGAACATATGTACGTATGAGGATATATGATATATGAAAAAGTTGTTAAGGTTAAGTTGAATTGCCATTGTGAGTGTACATAAGAAAATGGGATCACTATGACAAGTGAGATTATTAAGCATATATGTATTATATGAGTGGAGATAATATAAGAAGCAATCTATGACTATTTGAATATTGGTTAGTCATAGTTCCTATAGTTCAAAGCCTAAAATGAGTTAGAGTAAGACATAAAAATGCTTACAGTGATCAATTGGGAATGAATTGAGATTGTTAACGATGTTACTATTGGATCGGAAAAAGAAAACATGTTTTGTTTGGAAAAACGGTAGATTTCAAAACTTTTAAGAAATCATTACTTGCAG
>JANJEY010000008.1:48582311-48593081 GCA_024703695.1 Erythroxylum cataractarum
GAAGGTGAGTCTCAAGTGTATTGCATATGAAAATTGATATGTATGTTCCAAATGAACAAAATGAATTGTATGACTACTCTGACTGTGAATTGTGAAATAAGTGATCAAAATGATTTGTGATGCTATTTGATTATGATTTAAGTGATGGCATGATCTATATGTGTTTTGTGATTGACTGAACCATCGAGGATGGTCACTCACTGAGTTCGCAGAACTCACCTAAAATTTGCAACTATTTTTTAGGGCTATGAAGAGTTATCCCGTTGGATAAACGAAAGTATAGCTATGGCACTCAAGTAATAGGTAAAGGTCTGGATTAGTTGGTGTCTACATTTGTAATTTATTATTTTGTATTCCACAATTTTTGTATAATGTATATTTGAATATGTTCCTGTGTGTAATAACTTTCCATATGGGAAAGGTTTGTAAAAAGGTTTGATTAATGAGTGTAGTAACACTCTTAAATTAAATTGTTTATGAATAAAATGGGTCGACTTGATTATTGATTCCGTATACGTGATTGATTAATAAAATTAAAAAAAATTGTTCTCAATTTCAAGTGTTTGACTATTCTAGCACGCCGCCCTCGCGAAGTACATATTCGGACATCACTCAGAATGTCAGATACATGTCTTGAGAGGGTCGGTTGCTATAAGAAATAAACAAAACAAAACAAACAAACAAAAATTAAAGGAAACATTGAAAAATGATGAAAAGTGATGAATGCTTTAAGGAATTAGTTATCGATTCAATCTTAGCCTACACTCAATTAAACATACTTTATTGAATTGTTTTCTTTATTCCTCTCCCAACAACTATTAATCATAGGTTAACAATAAATTTTTTAAACCTTAGTTTTCCCTTAGGTTGTATTTAATTAAGAAAAGCTCGTTAATTAAAGCTAGCTATTAAACAAACTAGAACAAGCTCTCTAGATTTAATTGGACAATCATATTACTAGTTAGGAAAACATATTGATCTAGCAACAACCATACAAGCTCATTATTTAAATTAGGCTATGTTATCCCTAATGATTAAAAACCATTAGTTGCCACAAATGAATAAAGAAAACAACGATTATATATTGTACTCGATTCTAGCAATGAGTTTATACATAAAAATAATCAAATAGAGCATTCAGTCATTCTTACATAATACGCAAGTCACTAAACACAAGATAATATAATGAATCCTTGAAAAGAGAAAGAATAACAAATATAATGAAAATATGCTTAACTGGGTTCTTCGACATTGATGTCACCTCCGAACTGGCATCGGGAAGCTAAAAGTCCATGTGTCTCTAAAGAAATGCAGCTTTGCCCCTTATCCTCTTCAAAACTAAGCACTCACATCCTTAAAATGAAAAACTTAAACGAAACATGTTTCTGCCATCACAAAATGATGTTTTTATACTAAAAATTAGGTTTCCAGTGAGCTGGACATTTCTCACGGCCGTGCATGATGGTGTCACACCCGTGAGCCATCTTAGTTAAGGCTCACAGTCGTAAGCACATGCATGGTGTAGGTCTCACGCCTAAACAAAATAAGTAATGGGCATGAAAAATGTATCACACCCATAACTCCTGTTTTCAGTAGTGAGTTGGTTCAACATTCTTCACGCTCTTCATTTGATGTATTTTCTTATCTTCTCTTGCTTTAATCCTTCTAGTTTTTGCTCCTTGAAGACAATTATGTGTGAATATCAAGTAGACAATTCAAATATATTGCTTTTTGACTCATTTTAGCTCTTTTTCTTCCAAATTATACCTAAAATCAAATATGAACTAAAGTGAGTATCTTAAACATTTTCATATCATCAATCACTAAGTGTTATGGAATAAATGTATAATCAATTAAGCATATATCACTCCTCTATTGTTTAAATTTATTTTTTAGATTTTAATAAAAGGGTATGAAAGTGATTAAATGTTTTAAAATTTTTATGTATGTTCACTTTATGCATTAAGTGGAATGGTATGAATTGAGGTAAAAGTTGAATAAGTAATGATAAATTGGATTTATTTATAATTTGATGCAAGTAACTAAGTCTTTAACATTTCAATGAGCCTTGCAATTGAATGACTAATGCTAAATCTTGAAATATATCAACTTTTTGTTTAATTCTTTCCTGAAGTTGATTTTAGGTATGTGTTTAATTGTTAATACATTTAAAACATGACACTTAGTCATTAATGCTTACAATGCTTAAAACACCCACTTTAGTCCATAGTTGATTTTAGGTATAATTTGGAAGTTAAGGAGCTAAAGTAAGTCAAAAGCACTATATTTGAGTCATTTTTCGAAGATTCACACTCATTTGTCTTCATAAAATAAGAAGAAGAAGGATTAGAGGAAGAAGAAGGATTAGAGTAAGAAGAAGATAAGAAAATACATAAAATTACAAACAAGAAGAATGAAAAGTGTAGAATATGGCTCAAATCATAATTTGCATCTTAATTTTAAGTTTCAAGAGGGGTGTGATATGCGTTTAAGTGTATGGAAATAGGAAATTGAAGAAAAGAGAAGAATTTTAAGTATGGAAGTAGGTCATGGTCATGATACAGAGCATAGGCAATATTTCCAGCAAACTTCATCTTTTCCAACATACTACTCGTTTTGTAATTTTGACATTTTAGGGCTACTTTTGGAACCAAATTAAGTAGGTAAACCTTAAAAAGAACCCTAAAAGCCTCAAGAAATATTTGAAAAAAATAAAGCACTCATAAAAGAGAAGCCACCATCTTACCAAATTGAGATTAATCCAAGGAAGATTAATAGGAGCATCAATTGTCCAACATTTTCTAGATCTACAGATTCAGATCAAAATAAAATTTTTCCTTTTTTCCTTTTGTTATTTTCATTAAAATTGATATGTAAAATGAATTGTATTATTTTATACATGTTAATGATATTTTCATTTCATATTAGGAATTTTTTTGACTTATTTTGTGACTTGAAAACTTTTAACTTCAATACAACGTTTTGGGCATTATGATATTTGTGTTTGTTTAAACTTTCACAATAAATCAAAAGAGTGAGTTGAAAGTACTATGATTAGGTTGGATAATGAGACTTAACAACCTAATAAGTCACGAAAATATCTAATTGATAATTATACGAAGAGATGAGAACTCAATTACCTAATAGAGATCTTGTGTGAGAACTTGATTTTTTAATAGATTGCTTACGAACTAGTTGAAAACGTTAGACTACTTTGTTAACCGAGAGATTGCAAGTTTAGAATTTCGTTACCAACTAGGGATTATTAATTAGGTTTAAATGATTAGATCATTAAAGAGAATAATTAAACTTTCAAAAATCTAGGATCGACACTAAATTGAATCAAAAGTGGTTAAAGGAACAAAATAACGATATAACAAATCCTAGACTTTCATATTTGATCATTCTTGTTTTATTGTGGTAAATCATTTGTTAAGTGGTTAAGTGCTCAATTTTGTTTGATTGCTTTAAATTTTGATTATTTCTTTTCATTTAAATCACATTTTAAAACCTTGGAAAAAGTTAGGTTCATTTAGTTTTAGCTAATTCCTCGTGCGATTGATACCTCAATTACTACAATTTTATGATCCATATACTTGCAGATATTGAGAGTTTTATATTAGGTAAAACTTGCTTAACAACCAATGTCAGCTAAAGGCTGTGTTGTTGGGGACCAAAGCTAAGACAATAAATAAACAACATTGGCAGTGATAAAAGGATGAAAAGTAATGATTCAAAATAGAAATAGGAGATGGCGGGAGATTGAAGGTATTGTGATGGGACAAAAGTGGCCCTGACAAAGATAGATCAAGTATTCAAAAGAAGGAAAAGAGGAATGGAGGGAGGGAATAGAAGGAAGGTAATCAAAGAAGAAGATGCATACCCGAGTAAAGCTAATTGGCATTATATGAAGTTTCCAAGACACCATGAATGGAGAGTGTCAAGAGCTTCCATGGTGTCGAGTGCATCCATTAGTTGAGTAACTTTAGAGAGAATTTATCCTATGTAATTTTTTTCAGTTCAATCTTGAAAAGACAATTGATAGTTTAGATTTCATGATGTTTTAATAGAAATTTTAGTATGTTTTTAGTTGTTAATTAATTGATTGATGCATGCTTAGGTTTAAAATTGTGTTAGTCAGTTAGATATTTATGTATGAGTGTTGTGTGTAAGTTAACGCTTTCTATTGAGCTTTAATTTTCATTTTAAAGGTGTCTTGGTATGTTTGTTAGTGTTTGAGATCAGATACTGAAGGATAGAGAAGATTTGGAGGAACCCCAGTAGAGGACCCATCGCTATAATAATGATAGAAGGCAGGCCACAATCATGGCCTGCGTGAGGATAGATGCGGACCGACCTCACGAACTTATTTTTTTTAGAGTTATTTTGGTCTTTTAGGCCCGAGTAAAACCTAGTTTTTACCTTAATTAGAAAATGCTATATAAGAGCAAAGAAATGACCTAGAAAGGGATCCTCCATTTGCTACTTTTGGGAAAAAAGCTAAGGAAGAGAAAGAAGAAGGTGGAGCTTCATTTGCTTCAACCTTCAATCCTCCAAGTTATCTTTTCTTCTTTTCATCTTTTATTTCATTCAATTGATGCATAAGATGGAATTGATGATGATGAATCTTGGTTAATGAATTTATAACTTCTTTTAGGAATTTATACTTAATTCAATATTAATCTAGTTGCTTTTGTTGTTAATGATGTTTGGTGTTATGATTATTTGATGCAATTGCATGCTTTGGTAATAAATCAAAAGAGTGAACTAATAACAAAATGATTAGATCGGGTAATGAGAGTCAAACATTCTAATAGACCACAAAAATAATCAAATTGGTAATTATTTAGAGAGAGATCTCGTATGAGCACTTGGTTGTTTATTGGAATGCTTAAGAACTATACTTACGAATATTGGGAGTTTAATTAGAAGTAAAACTTGCTCAATAACAATTCATGCTACTTCTTTTCTTGGAATAAGTTCTTACTAGTTCCTACCATAGCAAGATGTTATCACTAATAAACCTCCTAGGTAAGTAAGCGCCTCATATAGGATCAATACAGTTTTGAAGAAATTTCCTTATTTTATGAGTTAAGATTTTAAAGACAATCTTGTAGATTGAATTGTAATAGGAAATAGGACAAAAATATGAGAAATGATTGTAGTATACACTTTTGGTAATGAGGGTCACAAAGGTTCTATTAAACTTAGTGATGAGGTACCCCATATTAAAAAACTCCAACGTAGCATCATTGACTAGATCTTTTGTTGGACTTTTTTAAGATCACTCCTAACAATATTTAGGAGATATTGAGTGTTTCCAATGTTCTTTTGATATAGAAACTTCATCTTTTACTTAATTAGAAGGATTTTTCTATAATAGAATAAATTATTAAAGCCTTTAACTCTTACTCTTAGGGCACTCGAAATTCCTTCATCAAAACCTGCCAAGTTAGATGGGAAGTTATTGAACTTTAAATGGGTTCTTGGACTTACTAAGTCTAAGTGAATGATGATTGTAAAATGATCAAACAAACTATGATTATTAAAAAAGGAGAAGTCTCTTGGGAAAGTTTAAAAACCATTATTAATTTTCAAGACTACGATCCAATTTCTTTCTAATGTAATTATCACTAGATTGTTTGCTGTACCAAGTTTAAAAGATTCCTCCATAGGAAGGATAGACAATTGTATATCAGTCAAACACTATCTCAATTTAAGACAAGGGTTTCCAATGGATCTAAGATCATCAACTTCTTCTATGCTAAGAACAGAATTAAAATCCCAATTATAAGCTAAGAATGGAGATGCTAGTATTAAGATTTTTTATTTGATTCTATAAGAAGATTCTTTGATACAGGTGGAATAGGGATATATAACACCTAAATAGAGTATTTTGTACTTTTCTATCTCATTAATCCTATTTTGACATAGAGTAAGGATCAAATGCCTATATTTCATATTTTTCCTTTAAATTTTATTATCCCTTTATTTTTGTATTTATATAAAAGAAGGATCTGAAGTTTAAAAATATTTAACAAGGTTAAAATACATCAAGTTATAGTTAGAGGGAGGAACTTTTCCTTGTTACTAAACTTTCCTACCAAAGCTTGTCTTCTACTTGTGCCTTCACCTTATACATCTGCATCTAAACATGCTTCTTTTGCCTCCTATATTCTTCTTATGTTACTATATTTTTCCAATCCCATTGATATGTGCTTAATTGATTATGAATTTATTCCATAACACTTAGTGATTATTTCTATAAAAAATTTTAAGACACTCACTTTGACTAATATGTGATTTTAGGCACAATTTGAAAGCAAAGTTAAAATGAGTCAAAAGCATGATATTTGGGCCATTTTTTGAAGATTAATTTTCACTTGTCTTTATAGAGCAAGAAGAAGAAAATTAAAGGATAAGAAGAAGGCAAGAAAAATGAAAACACAAATAAGAAAAATCAAAGTTTCTCATGGAAAAGGAATATAAAATATATGCATGTCATACACGTTTCAACGTGAATTTAAATGAGTAATGGATGGACGATGGAAGGCAACACAACAAGAAGAAACCAAGAAACATGTAAGTTGCATGCAATAACTCAAAACATAAAGGAGCTAAATGGTAAAGAAGTAAGAAGAAAATGCCAGTAGTTGGATAAGAAATGTTGAAGAAAAATGGTAGTAGATGGCAAGCAAGGAGTAACTAGAAGCACGGGATAAAAATTGCATAGTCAAGAAGAGGAACGACGACATAGGAAACAACAAGGAGCAAAAAAATGTAAACAACATTCGCATTAAACACAAATGTACAACCCAATCTAAAATGTAAACATATGAGAGTAGGGAAAAAGGAGGGTTTTAGCATAGGTTTAAAAAAAACAAAGGAGGCACTGTGATATGTGCTTAATTGATTGTTTATTTATTTCATAACACTTAGCGATTAATGACATGAAATTGCTTAAAATTCTCACTTCGAATCATATGTGATTTTAGGCCCAATTCGGAACTAAAGAAGTTAAAGTGAGTCGAAAGCGCAATATTTGGGCCATTTTAAAAAGACTAATACTCACTTGTCTTCGTGGAGTATGAAGAAGAAAATTAAAAGACAAAAAACACAATAAAAATGGAAAAATAAAGAAATAGAAAACTTGCACAACCATGCATGTTTTTGCATAGGCACATGCCACGTGAATTTTATGGAAAATAAAGGAGTAGAAGGTGCCAGTTAGGAAAGTGAAGTGCATATAAGTGGAAGGAAAGAGACAAAACAGCAGTAGGTGGAAGAGAAGTAGAAGCAACAACACAGTAGTTGGGAAAAAGATCAAAACGCAGACATTTAACACAAATGTTGGGAGCTTTTTAAAGATAAAATGCAATCGCATAGTAGCAAATGAGGGAGCGTAGATTTTTAAAGAAGACGTGAATAGTAGAGGTGGACTAGAAAATAATTCATAAAATCATAACAATAACACAATAGAGAGGAGGTGTAGTAGCAAAAGTAGATATGAGGGTTCAGTTGGGGTTATTTAATAGCGGTCGAAGAATTTTTGGGAGAGAACCATAGAAGGGTAGCGTCTCGACGCCAATTCAAAGGTGACTTCAACACCGACGATCGGGGTTAAGTGTATTTCACTATTTTTGTTATTTCTTTCTCATGAGACATCGATTATGTTATCTTATGTTAATTGATTTGGGTTTTTTGTATGGATAATCGTATTCTTATTATTTTTTATTATTATTGGGTATTATGAAAAGATGATTTTAATGCATTCATTGAATCGTTTATTTGTAAATCCATTGCTAGAATTTCAATATAATTCGTAATTGTTATGTTGAAATTCATTTGTAGTGACTAATGATTCGTAATCATGAGGGATAACACAACCTAGGTTAAATGATGCATTGTATGTGGCTGTTGACTTGATTAATTGATTTTCCTAATTCACAATGCTACTGCCTAATTGAATATAAAGATTGTATCCTAGGTTATTCAATACCTAGGTTTAATTAACGATCGTATCTTGATTAAATACTACCTAAGGAAAAACTTGGGTTAATTATTAACCCACGATTAATAATTGCTAGGAGAGGTTTGAGAACAACAAATCAATGAGATATGTTTAATTAGGTTGTAAGTCGAGATTGAACTAAAGAACCAGGTCCCTACCAAATCTCCATTTTTATCTTTTTTTACATGTTTTTTTAATTTTCGTTTATTAGTCTAGCTTTATTTTATTTTCTTATTTCCAAAATCCAAAACCCCTTAACCTAAACCCTGATTAATTTCATTTCAACAACTTTACACACACTCTCTATGGGATCGACCTAGACTCACCACTGTTATAGTAATAATCTAGTTTAGTTGACTAGCGTTACGACACACTGTCAATTTTGGCGCTGTTGTCGTGGAGTGTGGTGTTTTAGTTTTAGTTTTTGATTAAATTGGTGTTTTGTATATATTTGTTTGTAATTAGTTCTTTTCAGTTATTTCTTGATTTTTTTCACTTTTTGTTTGGTATTTGTGTGGGAAAAAAATGACATGGATAGAATTAATTTCTTTTATATCTCTTATTCTCAATCCTATAAACAAGGTTGGACCGATCAACCTAACTTTGGTTATGGATGGGATAACAATCGGAATTACTTTTATGATAGTTTCTAGGACACACAACAATTCTCATATAGAGCAGAAGTTTCTTATCACAACTTAGGTATGCCTCTGGATGACTATATCAAGACCTATAATGCTGACAATCTTCAATTTCAATAAGGTATGCAGTAACTTCAAGAGAGTATGTACAACTTCAACAAAATACCTTACAATTCCAGTAGGATGAAAGGCAATCTTAGTCTAGTTTCTAAGATGTCGTAAGTCAATAAAACTCAGGTACATCTTTGGAATAATTGTTGAATGTTGTGATTGCTAGTAATCTTCAATTTCAATAAAGCCTACGATAGCAGTTGCAACAGTTTCAATAGGAAATGATGCATCTAACATCTAGAAACCAAAACTTATTAAGCCAAATAGGTGACATGATAGTGAGGATTAACTACCTAAAATCAAAAATGGAAGAGGAGCAGACATATCAACCCAATGCATACCTAATGGACATTAGTGTGGAAACCTTATAGATTGATGAGGAGTTTGAGAATTTTGAGAGCAATACTTAAGGAATTGCATGTGAAGAAGAAGTTGAGGAGGACCTCGAACTAGGAAAGGACATACATTTAGCTTGGAGGTAAGAACTGAGTTCATGATTATTTTTTAGATTAATTTTTCACCTTTAAATAGCAAGTTAGAGGAATTAAATGAGAAAGAAAAAGGCAAAGAGACATTTGAGATCTTTCTAGAGTGTATGGACTCAGTCAAGATTGAAAGTTAGAGGATAGGGAAGATGCTGAATATGACGAATCATTAACTAAGACCTTATCTTGAAGAACCTCATGTGGAGGAGTTGCATGTGACACCTAAAGATCACAATTTTGTCACACGAGGGAGGAAACATGGAGTCAAGCTAGCGACCCTAAACAAAGGCACTTCTTGGGAGGCAACTTAAAGGAAGTAAATTTCTTTTCTTTAAATTTCCACATTACATAATGTATGCATGTATTTTTTTCAATTTGTTTGCTCTACTTGTTTTAAGTTTTCAATCAAATGAGAGAAAGAATAAAACAAAAACAAACAATTTCTTATTTTCTATTGCTTTTGGGATTATATAGTCATGATTAGAGTGTGAATTGATTAGATAATTTCATAGCAACTTTAGTATGCATTTTTGCTTTTATGATTGGTCGATATGCATTATCTTTAGAAGAGTAGTGATTAATGGTAAACAAAGCCAGTGAGATTTTGAGCTTATTAGACTGACACATCTATATCAGTCTCATTGCCTTTTGATAATGTGTGACCTTCATAATATGTACATTCTGACTTTGCTTTGATTTTCTATTTAAGATCATATTTTTATCACATGCATTAATATGGAAATGATTAGGCACTTTTTGTTTCATAAGCTCCATTAGCCAAATAGCCTACCCCATTAACATGATTTTTTCCCTTGTTCCCCTTTGAGCTTTATTAGCCTTTCTTTTTGTATCAACTGTATTAAATGCTTTATACTTAACAAAATATCCTACCCAAGCCATAAAGCTAGTGGAACATTTGTGATTGTTGATTTTGTAGATATACAGAATTCTAAGTGTGGGGGTGTACATATATATAGATTGGCTATAATGATTGGGATGTTATTTTATGTTTTATCATTGAAATTCCCATGTTAATGTAGTTTCTTTTAATGTTTATAAAGAAAAGGAAAAGAAAGAAAGAAAAGACAAAAGCAAAAGAAAAAAGAAAAGGAATTAAAAAAAGTTTAAATAAATGTATCAAGGAGGAAGTGCATAAGGGGTTTGCAAGGTTATTCATACTTAGTCCATCCTCCTAAAATTGTATTGAATGGTTTACTTAAGCATGTTGAATATGAGGTAGATGTTGGCTTGGAAGGTTAGCTCTTTTGTGGTTTCAATGTAATGTCATCAATAGTATAAGTGATTCCTTCATATTGATATATACTTCATGTGGTTTGTCTGTGAGAGCTAAATTGGGTTCTGAAATATAAATATTGTTGGAGTTATGTAAATATAGTGCCCTAGAAATCAAGTGTATTTACATGTAACTTTATTTTCTTCTGTTACAGTTTTGTAATGAAAATATTTATTAATAATCAAATAAATGAGTTTGGTTTTATTTGTGTGAGCATTATATATCTAG
>JANJEY010000008.1:48651007-48664052 GCA_024703695.1 Erythroxylum cataractarum
AGTAAAAGTGCCATGGTCGGAGGCGCCCCAGACTATCCTATCAGGGCCCAAAAGCTGGGAGGGTGGAAACATTCCAGCTATAGCTCGACAAACCAAAGGCGGAAGAACATCTTGAACAGCGGCCAAATTCCACTGACCGAAAGGGGCGACGTAGTGGCTGACCCGATGGCTAAGGTGAGAAGCTGGTATGGCCTGGGTAGACTGGGAAAGGAGAGGGCCAACACCCATGACCCAAGGGTCGAACCAGAAGCTAGTCGACATGCCATCCCCGATCTGCCATTGCAGACCCTGAGTCACGATGTACCAAGTCGCGCAGATACCCCGCCACACCATCGATCCCCCACCTGAAGGAAGTGAGGAGGGAAGGCGGTGAACATCAAAAGCATATTTGCTAGAGAGTACTTGAACCCATAAGGCAATGGGGTTATTTATCAAGGCCCATCCGAGTTTGGCTAGAAAAGCATCATTCATTACCCTAACCCGTCGTTTTCCCAATCCCCCAAGGTTCTTGGGCAAACAAATCTCATCCCAGCTGACTAGATGAATCTTACTGCTGTCGTGACTCGAGCCCCATAAGAATTTTCGCATCGCTCGTTCCAGAGTGTCGCACAACCCTCACGGTAACCGGACCGTCTGCATCGTGTAACTTGAAATCGACGATAGGACCGATTGGACCAACGTGACCCGACTCGCGAAAGACAACATGGAAGGAGCCCAACCGGACAAACGACGATGAATTGTGTCCAGGATGTGTTGATAAGTATTCTTTCCTACTCGCTCGTGTAGGAGAGGAACCCCCAAGTACTGACCGAGATCTGATGTAGGGGGAATCGGAGCGCGCGACTTAAGACCCGAGTAGACTTGGCTGGAACATTCTTGGAGAAACAACATTGTGATTTGGCTTGGCTCACGCTTTGGCCCGATGCTGCACAGAACTCGTCCAAGATTGCACGAATCACGTGAACCTGCTCGAGAGACGCCTCTGAGAAGAGGATGAGATCATCAGCAAACAATAAATAGGAGAGGGGGGCCCGTGTCTACTCAACCGAACCGGAAGCCATCGATCGGAGGAAACCTCATGCGAGATAGCGTGGCTGAGACGTTCTAGACACAGAACAAAAAGGTAAGGTGAAAGAGGGTCACCTTGACGAAGCCCGCGAGAAGGCTGAAATTCGTCGCTCAGCTCACCTTGCCAATTCACTTGAAATGACACCGTAGTGATACATTTCATGATAAGCGAAATAAGCGAGGCTGGGAGACCGACGTCGAGAAGGGTGGCTTGAATGAAATCCCACTCCAGGCGGTCATACGCCTTTTCGAGGTCCACCTTGATGGCCATAAACCCAGTCCTACCAGTTTTGCGGTTCATAGAGTGCAGCACCTTCTGGGTAATGATAATATTGTCAGTAATATGACGGCCCGGTACAAAACTACACTGGGTTGGACTGACAAGCGTCACGAGATAAGGTTGGAGACGATTAACGATGATCTTGGAAAGAGCTTTGCAGAGCACATTACAAAGCGCAATGGGGCGGAATTGAGAGAAAGACGTGGGGGAGGGGTTCTTAGGGATGAGAATAAGAACGGTACGGTTAAAAACCAACTCCCACACGTCATGCCGAAAGATCTGCTGGAGGAAGTGAATCAGGGATGGGCCGACAGTGGCCCATTGGGATTGGTAGAATAGAGCTGTGAATCCATCATAGCCTGGGGCTTTGTTAGGATTCATGGAAAAAACGCCTTCCTGATTTCGTCAGGCTGGAGAGGACAGGTGAGGTCCTCGGTCATATTAGGCGGCGGGGGAGGAAAAAGCCCATGGAGAAATCTAGGGAATGAGGATTGTTCGGCGGGTCGGTACAAATCCTCCAAATGGTGTTGGGCCATACTACGGAGCTCCGCAGGGTCGATAACTTCATTACCATTGCCGTCGGGAAGAGCGAGGATGTGAGACTGCCGTCGCCGAGCTCGAGTGAGAGCATGGTAATACTGAGTATTTCGAGCTCGAGGAACCTAATAAGGAGAGGTCTATGATCAGATTTGAGGAAAGGCAGGTGTTGAACTCTGGTAGTCGGGTGAGCAGAGAGCCAAGCAGGAGGGCCAAAAGCCTGATCTAACTGCTCACGAAGATGACCCCGCTTCCACGTGAATCTCAGACCGGAGAAGCCTAGATCCTGGAGGTGGCACTGAAGCACACAATCCCGAAATTGGGAACTTAAACTAGGATGTGTGCGCGATCCCCCGCGTCTATCGACACTCTCCAACTTAGCGTTGAAATCCCCGCCTAGTAGCCAAGGGGCGGTGATGTGAGTAGCAAGATACGCCAAGGATTGCCAAAGATACTTTTGTAATGTGGGGTTGGGGCTCGCGTAAATGGCCGTAAATTCAAACAACTGATGATCCCATTGGACGCGAGCATGAATGAATTGACAGTGAGCGAGTCGAATGCAGACGGCGATAGGCTCTTGCCAGAGGAGCCATATCCCGCCGGAAAAACCTGTGGCTTCAACCCGGAAAGAATTGCTAAATCCTAGAGACCGAACAACTCGCTAAGCCCGCTCACCACTAATCCGAGGCTCCACTAAGACCACCATGCGGGGCTTGTGGATACGAATGTAGTTTTTCAGAATGGGCTTGAAGGTCCTACCTCCAGCCCCTTGACAATTCTAGATAAAAATCATCATAACTACGGAAGGGGAAAAGGGAACTATCTCGTACCTGTCGGGTTCGGTACTGCCGGGCCTGACGGAGCGTAACGCTGCAGAGAATCAGGTAAAGGAACTGGATCCTCCATCAGTGTATCAGAAGTGGCGGGCGCGTTCCCATCACCCTAAAGGTCGGAAGGGGGGTCAGGGGGCCGAAGGGGCGGAGCCTCGTGTAGAGAGAGAGGAGGCGACGTATCCATGGGGCTAGGGGAGTTCGTAAGGATCTCGGCCGGTGCCCCATTGATTAGGCCCTCTTGGGTGGCCGTAAGGAAGGTTGACTCGGGTGAGACCAAGGCCGTGTGTGACGGTAAGGAAATCGCAACGTGGCCCGAGAGCAGCGTGGAGGACGATGGGCTCAAAGTCCTGGTCTGCGGGGGTGGAGGGCCCGGAAGACTGGAATCCAACGGAGAGGGGACTGAGGGTTGAGGCTGCTGGGCTGGACTGGTGGAGATTGGCTAGCCCACGCTGCAGGCCTGCTGGGGAGGGGAGAAAATGGCTGGGCCCGTGGAGGACTGGGAGCCCAAAGGATGACCCACGCAGCCTGGAGATGACGTCGTCCCTTTTAGCGCTAATCGACTACCTAAAGCGCCCAAATTATTTCTGCGCTGGTGCCTCGCGTCTCGAGGGGACGAGGAACTTAGAGATTTGCTAGGGTGGGAGTCAGATCTGGACGAGGAGTTGCCAACCAGCTTCCCAGACGAGGCGACCGTTGGAGGGAGAGCCGTTGGGCCGTCGTACGTTGCCTCGGGAGTGAGGGCCACGAATCTGGAGCTCCGGGAGCCAACGACCAATCCATTGGTGGTACTGTCCTTACTAGTCCCGACTGGGGGAGAAGGAGGCCTGCGAGTCACCTGCATCCAGGGTCCAAAATCGGAGGATTGGAGGGGAACGATGAAGGGGTCGCTGCAGGGTTGACCAGAGGCCGGTGGTTGTGGATCCGCATTAGACTGTTTTGGACCAGGCTGAAGCTCTGGTCGAGAGGGGCAGGGGTCGGTCCCGTGTCCTACCCGGCCACAGTGGAGGCAAATCTGAGGGAGACCCTCATACGCAACTTGTATGTGTTCCCCGTCCAAGACCACCATCGATCGGAGAGGCGTGCTAAGATCCAAGGTGACAGCAACGCTGGCGAAGCGGCCGTGGAAGGTCTGCTGAGTCGTTTCGTCAATCTTCACTGTCTTCCCCACCAGATTGCCGAGAGCAGCAAGGATCGAAGGATGATAATTGGTTATAGAGAGACCGAGAAATCGTACCCAGGCAACTACGTGGGTTACGCGTCCGGAGGAGGGCCGAAACTCCGGGGACCAAGGTTGGATCGATAAGACATGGCCAGCAGGTCCCTGCGTTAAGGTTTGTATATAGTCCCTTTCTTCCTTAAAGTTTACCAGATAAAAATCATTTTCCAAGTCAACGATTTTCAAGGGTCCTGTCGGATGCCACAAGCTGAGAAGACGCTCCCAGAGCAAAGTGAATCCCATTCGGCGTCCCAGAAGCTTGATCACAATTGCTTTAGCCCAGACTTGATCTAATTTTGTGTGAAATGTGGAAGACAGATCAATCCCCAAGCCTTGGGGTCCCTGAATCAAGGTAATGTCTCCCTCCTCCAGTTCAATGGCCGATGCTTCTGTCCAGGGAAGATCATGTATCGGGTTGGTCTGATTGTCGCGCTATAATTGGGGGGAGAAGGGTTGCTTGGCAGGTCTGGTGGAGCAGGGTCATCCTCATGTTCACGTAAGCGGACTTTTTTGGCTGTCTGGGTTGTGGTAGCTATTGTGTGTTGGTCCGGAGAAGCGGCCGGAACGGCCCAAGGCGCTGTAACGATAGCTTAAAGAATCGAAGAGGTTACTGTAGCAGGCTGGTAATTGCACAAATTTACTGTAGCCTGAAATACTGTAGCAAAATACTGTAGCAGTTGAGAGCATAAGTATGTTAGCAATTGAGACAGGACTTTCATCCAAAGGATGAACAGGTATTATGTAATTGGTTTCAAGTTTTAGGACATTGTGTCTACAGGTATTATGTAATTGGTTTCTAGTTTTAGGACATCTGTCTTTAGCCAGATCTGCCTCCGAGTATTCGGGTTTGATATTGGGTAATATGATTGTGTTCCCGTTTATTTAAATTTAATATAATCCAATTTAATTTTAAAATAATGATAATAAAAATGAGGGGAAGAGAAAAGGGGGGGAAATTAGGGTTTATCCATAAAGAGTCAGCCCAGAAGTTGCAATTACAAATGCAAATACGCCGAATAATCCGGCTCACGAGAACGAAGATAGCTAGCACCTCATCATACGTACGTTATAGTTATAATCTCTGCTCGACTGTTGCGAGACGCGGTAATTCCTCATCACTTGTTTTTGTTAGAAATGTTTAGAAACTAATTGAAGTGTAGTTTGAATTGGGTATGGGGGTTTCTTTTTAATTGTTTCTTTATCCTTGCGTAACCATTGTTAGGTTGTGGAAATGGCTTCAGATGCAGTTGAGGGACAACAGGCGTCTCAGAAGTTGCAAATATATTCAACTTCTACCTCACGAGTCACTCCCTTTTGGAAAGGTACACATTAAGCCTCTTTCTCTCCTTCTCTGTCTCTACTACATGCAAACACAATACAGAGTATCAGATCCCTCTAGCTCTTATATTTTCTGTTCCAGAAAAGTATGAAAGAGAAGCTAAGAAGTACTGGGACGTTTTTTACAAGCGACATAAAGACAGAGTTGAGAACATTATCTTTTTTGCTTTCATTGTTAGTGATTGTAACTCATCCCCACTGTTTTTGATTTTGTGTTTTTCTATTTTTTTTCTTTTTCAACTGCCTAGTTTTTCAAAGATCGCCATTACTTGGACAAGGAATGGGGCCAATATTTCACGGTAAGTTAATTGGAAAAATAAACAAAAAACTGCTCTTAATAGTTAGTAAATCTATTAGCGGTTTGAAATTTCAGGGAGCAGGAGGTGAAAAAGTCATTCTCGAGGTAAATATTGTAGTTCCTTTTTTGGGGTCTGATTCTTTTCTAGTTTCATTCATGTTGATGAGTGGTACTGAATCCCAGGTTGGCTGTGGAGCTGGAAACACGATATTTCCTCTAATTGCAACATATCCGGGTATTTTTGTTTATGCCTGTGATTTCTCACCACGTGCTATTGACTTGGTTAAGGTTCGATTCTTAGTTTATTCCTTCTTACTTGTCACAACTGGATGTTATGGCACATACCCGATTTTTTTAAAATTGTACTATATGTTTTGACTTTCACTTACATTTCCACTTTATATTTCATGTTGGATTGCTGCAGACGCATAAAGACTACTCAAATGCTCATGTTAGTGCATTTGTATGTGATCTGACTATTGATGACTTGAGCAAGGAAATTTCTCCATCTTCAGTTGATATTGTGACAATGGTATTCAGATCCAAGTTCTTTTTCCTTTTCCCCTACACAAGGGTTATATAATTAGAGAAAATTATGTTTTTAAGTATGATGGTTGATAAGTACAGTTTTATATATGTTCTTTTCTGGTTTTATTACAACGTTAAGCTTAATTATCATTTTGCAACCTTTACTTGACCATCTGACTTTTTAAGCAGATATTTGTATTATCCGCAGTTTCCCCTGAAAAGATGCCTGTAGTTCTTCGAAATATAAAGAAAGTTCTCAAGGTAAACATTCTAAAAGTTTGTTAGTTCAAATCATTTCATAAGTTACATCTTATTGCTCAGATGGATTTAAACAATGTCATTGTTTTGTTCACTTTCCCAGCCAGATGGTAAGGTGTTATTCCGAGACTATGCGACAGGTGACCTTGCACAGGTTAATCATTTTTCAGTGCCCTTGGAATTCATTTCCTTTGATTGTTACATGCCAATGCTTTTTTCATTTATTCTTTTTTAGGATCAATGAGTTCCTTTGTGGCTTATTATTTTGTGTTATCAGGTGCAATATGTCCTTTACATTTAGTGACGAGATGAAGTGCTTAATCTTTTACTTCTTTCATTCTTATTTGTTTTAATATATTATGCCTACAAATATAGGGGTACACAATATATTGAAGCAGTTACAGATATCTTCTTTACCCAATTGCTTCATGTGGCTATGAGTATGACAAGTTTTAACATTAAATTACTGATATCTTTGCTTGACAGCAGAATTGGTCAATGATTAACATGTTTCCTTCCTTTAATCTGTGCGTTAGTGGCACTAAAAATATATTTCCTCACGCAGTTCAAGTTTGTATCATATTGTGCTTGTCCTTTTACTAATTTTTTGAGTTTCTGTCAACTGATTTGCTAGCACTTCCTTTCTTCCTGCAATCATCTTTGTTTCATTTTTCTTACGTATGTATTCACTATCCACTTCTCCATTTACGGCAGGAAAGATTCACTTGCAAGGATCAAATGATCAGTGAAAACTTCTATGTCAGGGGTGATGGTACTGTAAGTTTCTGAATGTGAGCATCCATCATTATCTGTATTCTAGTTCAACATTAATGTGTCAGTAACATACTTTTTTTGGTCTGTGATCTTTCAGCGGGCTTTCTATTTCTCAAATGTCTTCTTGACAAGCTTGTTTAACGATAATGGATTTGATGTTGAAGAACTTGGTTTGTGTTGCAAACAAGTTGAGAATCGATCTCGTGAATTAGTGATGAATAGGTAAATGACAAATAGGAACTCTCCTTGTGGATCATGTATCTGAATTTTATTTACTTTGCTGTTTACTTGGAATGTTTCTGACACTACTTGGTGTAATTGTCTCTTCTGTATCAAGGCGGTGGATCCAGGCTGTATTCCGAGTTTCAAACTCTTCCATAATCAATGAAGCAAAAAATGAAGACCGACTGGGTCTAGGATATACAATGCCTAAAGAAAAGAACTGTTCAAAGGAACTTTCTGATAATTCTGAAATTGACATATCTGAAGGTTTGGGTGCTGAAATGTTTGGCGTTTTCCCTTGCAGTAACAGTGAGGTAGACATTAACCTGTCTCTAATTTTTCTTGGACCCCCCATAACTGCTGATCTCTTAGAACTGTGATTATGCTCCTAAACGATTCTTTGAAGTTGTGCAGGACTTTCTATGTAATGGGGATGAATTATTAGGTTTCTTTTTCTTTCTTATTTGTTTACTTGTTGACAATCAACTTAATTGATCTTTCTCGGTTTCTCCAAAAGGTTATCGAGATAAAACTTGTTCACCACAATTTCAAGATCAGTGTACTGTCAAAAGAGTACCAGCACATATATAAATCAACAGGCTTGATGCTCTGGGAATCAGCTCGTATGATGTCTTCTGTGCTAGCAAGAAATCCCACTATTGTTGAGGGGAAGAAGGTCTTGGAGTTGGGTTGCGGTTGTGGGGGCCTCTGCTCTATGGTTGCTACTAGGTCGGCTGACCTTGTAGTAGCCACTGATGGAGATACATTAGCACTACAGATGTTGACCCAGAATGTTTCTTCTAATCTTAGACCACCGATCTTAGATAGACTAGTTACAAAGAGACTAGAGTGGGGAAACAGAGAACATATTGATTCCATCAGAGAAATTAACTCGGAAGGTTTTGATGTCATATTAGGCACAGATGTAACATACATTCCTGAAGCTGTTGTGCCTTTGTTTGCAACTGCAAGCGAATTGATATCATCCAACAAAAATGGCAAAAAAGATGAAGAGGCTGCATTGATTCTCTGCCATGTTGTGCGCCGAGTTGATGAACAATCTATGCTTTCTGCCGCCAGTCGATTTGGGTTTAGACTAGTTGATAAGTGGCCAGGGGGACTATCGTCCAATCCAGCTCGAAGTGTTGGAATGAGTATCAGCTCTTGGTTCCCTGTCAGTGGTAGTGATGAGTATATCCCAAGTACGGCATTGAATATCTTGTACTTCTGCATGTGATGATTTCATAATGTTTTCAATTTTGTTTATTTATAAAGTTATTGTTGGCGTGATTCAGTATAATTTAAAATCAATTCTTTCATAGTCAGTCCAATCGTCAGAATCGGTCTCTAGTCCCTTGTGGGAAGAAGAATTGATTTATTGTTTCAACATGTTTATGTTGCAATTTTCGATTTTTAGGCCTCTTTAAGATGACTTTCAAAACAAACGCATGTCAAAATGTCAATATCTTTATTGGAGGCTGTCCTATGATAACGTTACATTTATTGGTTCAAACGTGACTTTTTTTGAAAATTAATGGAAATTATATTAATGAATGGAGCTCTAAAAAGATAAAGGCTACTGTAAACTACCGAAGTGATAACAACTATTAAGAGATTAGGAGCATACTTAGTATATTTTACACTTCCTCTGTTGAAATTTGCTTATATTATTATTGCTTTTTTTGTTTATCTTGATTCTATAATCTATTTGTCGTGCCTTTTGTTAATGAGTTTTGATAGAATTTGCGTTGGGCTTGGCATTTGTTTCTTTATTTTTCTTTTTCATCTGTCTCTCTAAGCAGGATATACACCTGATCCCAAGTTAATCTTAAAAGAGGTAATACTCTTGTTTAAGATGTTGCCTATTTGAAGTCCATAAGACTATTTTCTCCCAATCATCTTCACTGCAATGGGGGTTGCATAGAACTTAAATTCTTAGCAAATAACACTTTTAAGAGCAATTAGATTTTCAAACGAGATGGTCTCTAGATTTACGCTCTTCAATTCATAGGCTGTAGGTTGGATTTGTTTTGAGAATATTTGACTCTGTCTAGAGTGCTTATCCTATTTCTGATGGCAAGCCACATGATGAATGATGTTTTGAGGGGATTCTGTTTGAGTCATCCCAGCTTGTTCCATTGCACGGATGTTGAATTCCTAAACACGTTGTAACAAGAGTTGTTGGTGAATAGGTTTGATGCATGTCTTGACACCTTATACTATCCTTTAAGCGTTGACTTGGTTTATTTCTAGGAAGATTTTTCTGAAGAATGGAGAGGCCTAAACTTTATATGTCACTCATTGCCCCTTATAAGCTCCTTGACCTTAGCTTTGGGGTTTAACATGTGCCTCATATGATAGGCTTTAAGTAATTTATACAACGCACCTTTTTCACTCCAATTATTGAACAAAGCCATGTGTTCTCTCCATTCTTAATCTCCTAATTAACCTTTTTCCTTAGCTCGAAGATTTGCATCATGGTCTAAAAATTGTCATACTTGTACCTAATCTCTCAGACATTGATTTTCTAGGTAGTGTGAGTGAGCTGATGGCACCTAAAGAGTTTCCTTATCTATATGGAGCTTCTAAATCCTTTTGTTAAGTAGCATTTTGTCAGTGAATTGCATTGATCATAAACTTACCCCTCCTTTTATTTGCAATACAATATCAACTTATTTAAGTAAAAGAATTTTTGATTGCATCCCCAATTTATAGAAAGTTTTACATCATTCTCTCTAATGCCTTCGTAAGGTTCGTTGACAATACTACCGACAAGATCTAATATACATGTAGATTATTTAAGATAGATTTGATAAGTTATAGCCTACCTGTTTAAGTTAAACTTCTTTTATTCCACTGAATGATTGTCTTGTGGAACATAATAAACAAAGCTTGAAAGTTTCCATATATTTCACTTTTGGTTAAAGTAGAAATTCCTTGATATGCAATTTGGAGACTTATTGTCTTCATACAAGAGATAGTGGAGCTGTTGAGCTTGTTAATCTCTCCAGTTGAAACTAGCATGTATCAATTATTGTTGTTGATGTTGAGATCATCAGCTTTCCAAATGAATGAAGTGAGTTCATTAAAACCTTGATTGAGCTAGCATATTCCCTACAAAACATAAGTAAATCATCTGTAAATGGGAGATTAAAAGCCCTTATCTTTTACATTTGTTGTGAAATCTGAAAGAAGGATCCTTCTTGATGTTGTAATTAGTGTGCCTGGTCAACATCTCTATACAATTAAGAATCAATAAGGTGGTAATGAGTCTCGTTGTCTTTAAGTCCTCTCCCTCCCTTGAGCACCCAAGACGTAGTTATGTTGCATTTCTTAATCTAGGTGATGAAGTTTTATGGAATACCAAATGGCTTTACATAGTGTAAGATGAATTCCTAATAAATTGAATCAAAGGCCTTGTGTAAGTCAATTTTCATGGAATAGCTTTTAACGGAGTCATTCCTTTGGTAGCCTTTTAATAACTCTTGTGCCAATATAATATATCACCTATGTTCCTTTTGCTGATATATGCTCCTTGTAATTTGATTGTGAGAGATTCCAGTATTTCATTCAACCTTGAGCCAACTACTTTGGATGTTGTCATGTATAGTGTTACAGTAGGCTATAAGCGTGAATTCTTTGAGTGAATTATCTGTAGGCATCTTTGGTACTAGACAAATGTGAGTTTTTTCATATTTCCTTTAGTATTTTTCCCTAGTTAAATAAGTCTGATAGTTTTTCTTTTTACTTGTATTTTTATCTGGCTCTAAGATTCTTTTAAGAAGAATGCATTGAACCCATCTAACTAGAGCTTTGTCAGAATTGAGGGTAACTAATGCATTTTACATCCATATCTAATAAGATCCTGAGTTTGTTCAACAGTTATTGCTTTTGGGATAAAGAGTTAAGAACCAATGAGGAAGAAAAAAAGTTAGAAGTCCCAAAAGTTTTTTAAAGTGCCTGGGGACCTCCTCCTTATCTCCTTAACTAGGTCTAAGATTGTGTTTGTATTTATTCTAATTAATATGGAAATTAAAAGAAGGTAGTAACAACATCTTGCATCCATCAAACTTTTGATTTATGCTTCAGAAGGAAGTGGTGAACATCAAGTGCTTTGACATAATTGCTTAATCTTTTCTCTCTCAATTTTTTTTTCTTTGGATCCAATTGTATATCATATTGTGCTTAAGTAAGCATGCTCTTGGTCTCTTTAATGTCAAGGCTTTTGCTATTTGCAAATTTTTGATATAGTTCCTTGAGTTACTTTTTCCACTCTCTTTGATACTTTTATATTGTTCAGATTCCTCTACCTCTTTGCCATAATTTTTCCTATTGCCTCCTAGAATTCCTCAAGTTTTATTAGGTAGTTCGTGAACCTAAATAGGGTGATTCTAAGCATACTCCTGATCTCTTTAATGTCAAGGCATTTGCTATTTACAAATTTTGTATATAGTTCCTCAAGTCCCTTTTCCACCATTTAAAGCTCTTTGATACCTTTATATTGTTCAACTTCCTCTACTTCTTTTGCCATAATTGTTTTTATTGCCTCCTAGAATCCCTCAAGTTTTATCAGGTAGTTTGTGAACCTAAATAGGGTGATTTGAATAAGGCCTTAGCCATATTATGAATTTCATTTAGTGAGTGGACTGCGGTGAGACAACTAACAAAAATAGCCTTAATTGCCTAAGACTTAATTTGCTATAGATGATTTACCTGAGCCCTGTCTAGCTTCTGTCTCATAAATCATTTTCCTTGTTATTTCCATGTTAAAATTTTCCCTCTCAAGTAGAAGTTATCACCTCTATATTGATGCTGCATGATACGAAATTATAACAAGGTCCTTTAAAGTTCACACATCCTTCCAATTCTGAGGTGTAGAGAATACTATTGAATTCTCCAAGAATTCTGTAGTGTTCATATTGAAGTTTCTATTTTCCAAGTCCTTCCATAAGGCAGACATTTAAAAAGATAAATTCGTAGCATATTTAAAGGTAAATTATAACCTATATTCATTCAACTTTAGCTCAGTGAAAATCTGAATTGCTTGCTCTTTGAGCTGATAACCAACTGCCTCTAATTAGTCAGGGCCATAAGCTACTACAATCCTCTCTAGTGAGCCTTATGATTTGTGATGATTTGCTAATTACTCCTGATTAACGTGGACTTTTTACATTAATTTTCCTTTAGTTTAGTTTCCGAAGGGACAATCAAAATTGGCTTTACTAATTGCAAATAATCAGAAAGTACATGTTAATTTTTAGGGCTGTTAATAACCTTAATTCTAAGCTAAGACTGAGATTAGAGAAGTTATGGAGATTTTTGATTCCCTCAGCCTTAGATTTCCTATCAGACTTCTTTCTAGTTGTTCGAGTGAAAACCTCTAAGCTACCAAGAAGTTCATCTTTTCCATTAGTGGGGTTAAGTTCACCTGAGATTTTTGTTGCATCCCTTTAATCATCTCCTTTATGCGTAAGTGTCTGTTTGGATGAACTTATATCAGTAGAGTTTTTGTCAGTCTTTTAAGAAGCCAGTTAACTGTTTGGTTGTCAATTAAAAAAACATCTTTTTTAAAAGAACTTTATACAGTATACTGTTTGGTAACATAAAAATAAAAAATACTTTTATTAATTTTAACTATATTTTATTTTATAATAAAATTATTTATGCTAAATAATATTTAAAGTATACTAAAC
>JANJEY010000008.1:48881962-48898702 GCA_024703695.1 Erythroxylum cataractarum
ACTTTGAGATGATGATGTATTGAGGCTTGAAATGCCATTAAAGATTTGTAAAACTTTATTCTTTAGTTATTTAAGGAAATATGAATTGTGTATTGATGATATTGAGATGATTATCAGCTTGAGCAGATGGTTTTTGAAAATAAATTATGGATATATATACATAAGTGAGATGTTATGGAAAAGAAAGATAGGAATTATGGCTTATCAAATGTAGTTGAATGTAATGAGATAGATGAGTTGAGATTTGAGAGTTTAATGAAGTCATATTGGTAGTTGAATGGTTATGCTCAGGACATTCCAAGTCTGCACAGTGCAAAATTTCAAGTCTTCCATAGGAAAAAATTTGTGTTCTAACTTCATGGAAAAATTTGGATTAATCTAGATTGAATTAGGCAAAGTTTTCTTCTAGAGAGTTGTAGCTTATCTTTCTAGCTTTTCAATGGTATATAGTATGAAATTTTTGGACATTGGAGTCAAAAGTTATAATCCTTATAAGTGGAGATGCTTAGGAGTATAGATTGTATCGTATGATGATGTCATATCGTCTAGTGATGATGTCATATCATCTATGATGAAGTATCGTCTGGTGATGATGTCATTTCGTCTGTTCCACTGTTCATCTGATCCTATCGTCTGGTCCCATTTGACCCTATGGATGATCAAATTTATCTTTGTGGTTTGTATGAAAGTTGTAGATCTTGAAGTTCTCTTTCGAACCATCTAAAGAACACATCAATCCGAGTTCTCTAGAGAAATTTATCACCATTTTTCCAATTCATCTAAACCTTCATCTCGGTTCATCTAATCCTATAGTGTGGTCTCATTTTTGACCCTATAGATGATCGAATTTTTTTTATAGGTCTTCATCAAAGTTGTAGATCTTAAAGTTCTATTTTGAACCATCTAAAGAACAGCTTCATGTGAGTTCTCTAGAGAAAGTTATGACTATTTTTCCAATTCGTCCAACCCTTCTTCTACGTTCATCTGATCATATCATCTGGTCTCATTTTTGACCTTATAGATGATCGAATTTATCTCAAGATCTTTATGAACGTTGTAGATCTTGAATTTCTATTTTGAACCATCCAAAGAGCACCTCCATCCGAGTTCTCTAGAGAAAGTTATGACTATTTTTCCAATTCGTCTAACCCTTCTTCTGGGTTCATCTGATCCTATCGTCTGGTCCCATTTTTGACATTCTAGATGATCAAATTTTTCTTTTAGGTCTTCATGAAAGTTGTAGATTTTGAAGTCCACTTTCGAACCATCTAAAAAAAACTCAATCCATGTTCTCTAGAGAAAGTTATGATCATTGTTCCAATTCATCTAACCCTTTATCTGGGTTCATCTGATCCTATCGTCTGGTCCCAGTTTTGAACACATTTGTCTTTAATCATGAAAATTGTAGATCTTGAAATTCTCTTTTGAACCATCTAAAGAACACCGTAATCTGAGTTCTCTAGAGAAAGATATGACCATTTTGTCAATTCATTAAACCCTTCATTTGATTCATCTTATCCTATCGTAGGGTCCCATTTTTGACCCTATAGATGATCGAATTTGTCTTTGAGGTCTTCATAAAAGTTGTAGAGATCTTGAAGTTCTCTTTTGAACTAACTAAAGAAAACCTTAATCAGAGTTCTCTAGAGAAATTTATGACCATTTTTTCAATTCATCTAACCCTTCGTCTAGGTTCATCTAATCCTATCGTTGAGTCCAATTTGTGACCCTAAAGATGATCAAATTTGTCTAAAAGTTGTAGATCTTGAAGTCCTCTTTTGAACCATCTAACGAACACCTAAATCGGAGTTCTCAAATGAAAGTTATGACTATTTGTCTAATTCTTCTAATCCTTCATTTGGGTTCACCTGATATAGTCTGGTCCCATTTTTTGATCCTGTAGATGATCAAATTTGTAACATCCCGTTACTGATGTGATGGGCATATTGGTAAATTGGGATGGGTTAGGATTTCATATTGCATATTATTGACTGAGCATTCATTGACCTCTAATTTTAGAGGAATGAGTAAATTGCACATGCATTTATAGGTACATGCATTCATGATATTTTCCTGCATTTAATTGTGAACATGAATTGGGTTGTGAATTTTCGAGGTAATTATGTTTGATTGTGATTTATTAGGAATTATGGAATAATTGGATGTGTATAGTTGAATTGGAGTGCCTTAGGAGTGATTGCCAATTGATAGTGACCCATAGAAATTTTTCTAAAATTTTTAGAGTTATGGGTCTGGACCGGGAAAATGACTCAGAGACTGATGAATTAGTTTTCGGTTCCAAAATTTGATGGGCAAATGGTATGGAAAATTAGATTTTGCGAATTTAGGAATGATAATACTGAGCCATTGAAATTTAGATACTGAAATTTAAAAGAATTTGGGAACTATGATCTATAGGTTTAAATAAACCCTTTATAAGCCTTAAGTTTTAAATGTTGGCTTTATTCCTCTTCCTCCAACCTAGAGCATTCTTCTTCTTCCTCTTCCTCGGTGATTTTCGTTCCTCCCTTCTCGATCGTTGATTGCTTTCTTCCCTTTTATGCGAGCCTAGCTTGATCTTTGAGAGAATGAAGATTGGTGAGTGTTAAGGGTTCACCGTGGGTGTTAGGCGTTGAAGAAGGATTTTCGAAGGCTTAAGGATTTGAGGTTTGATTGGTAAGTTTAATGGTTTTAATGTTGTTATTTATTGTTGTTTGATGCATTTATGGTGTTTAATGTGAAAGATAGGGTAGTTTAGAGTGAGTTAATACTGATTTTAGAGAGAAAAATGGGAAAAAGTCGATCAGAGAAGACAAAGGAGACCCGCACGTCACGACGTCTGATAGAGGCCTCGCCGCGACGAGTAAATGAGTACTCGCCGCGACGAGCTGGGTAAAGCCATCACTACGACGAGCAAGGCGAGACGTCGCGGCGAGCGTATGAATTTACGCCGCGACGAGCTCCTCCCATTGTGTCGCGGCGAGCCTTGAGGAAGATGTTCGCCGCGACGAACGTTTTTCACGTCGCGGCGAGCGACCCTTTGTACGCCGCGACGAGGGACAAATTTCTGAATGGAGGTGTTTTAATTTATGGAGCATAACTTATGGCCTAGACCTCCAATTGAGGTGATTATTGATTCGTTGCGAGCTAGAGAAAGAGGTCTACAATTGAGGAAAAGAATAAAAGTTAGAATTTGATTTAGTATGGTCTCAATCATAGAGAAAAAATCGATTATAGTTTCTTTTGCAACCTAAGAATTGTACTATGATAATTGGAGTATAAATTGGGGTCTTCAATGGATGGTTTTGACCCAATGAATAGGCTTTCTTGGGGATTTCTATAGGGTGTATGATTCGATGGATTGAACTGAATTTTTGAAATGAAATAAATTGTTAGTGATCCATTGAGTGAAGAGTTAGATTTGGGCGTGAAATAGCGGAATTGGGTGTTAGCACCGAAAAATCATGAATATGCATCGTACATATTTTCATTAAGACATATGCATCATTGAATTGTTTTGATTGAGCATCTAGTAATGCAAAATTATTTAACTGTTATAGAGGCACCGTTTGATCGTCATTCCACGGATATTGCTGGGACTTCCAGGCAGTAGCTCAGAAGTTACAGGTGAGTAACCTAGTTGGTTCCTCAATTTTTGATTGTTCAATGTTCTGTAAACTGTCTGTGATTGTGAATTGTATGAGCATGTGAGTTTGAAGAATTGTGATAAATGGGTTTTAATGGCAATGTGACTGTGATTAGATTGGGCATTTTGCATTTCATACACAAATGCATGAACGGATAATAGTAATAATAGTTGTGACCTGAGTCGCCATTGATACTGAAAAGAGCCTTGAGCTCTAATGGAGTTCGTGCATACCCAGAGGGCTCTCCTACTCCCTAGACGCGTCTACTGAATATTGTCCACTGTTTAAGCGCTCGGTCACAACACTGTAACAAAATGGGAAAGGGTCACATATGCATTACATACACATTGTGATGGATTGAATACAGTGAATGTGAAATAGGCAAGAGTGAATGATACAATTATGAAAACTGATTTGCGAAAATTCTAAGTTCTGTGATTGCATGAGAATCTGTAAATTGCTATATGGTTTTCTGAATGTGTTATTGTGATACGCTGTACACTATTTACGTAATGCATGAATTGAGAGAACCATCGATGATGGTTTCTCATTGAGTTCGCAAACTCACCCAAAAATTGCATCTATTTTTCAGGATTGATAGATTAGACTCCTAGCTCCATAGATAGACTTTTCCTGCCGTGTGAGCGCGTTGGCAAGAGAAGTTATGGTACACAGGTCGGTCAGCTGGGATCGATTTCGGGGATGACTTAGTATAGACTTTTGTATCAGTTTCCTTTTTGGAGTAATGTAATTAGACAGTGGAAAACTGATAGACTTGTATATAATTTTGTTTGAAGATATGAAATGAGAAAGCATCTTGGTTTTTTAATTATAGTAATTTTTATATTGCGGGTTTATTATATTGATGCCATGAGATTACTGTAGTGACTGACTGCTCGTAGCCCTCCCTTATTGTAGGAGATGCGTCGGAATGACCCACGGGCGTCCCGGTGCGTACCCTACGGTAAGGGGGCGCTACAACGGGCGTATAATTCGAGAAGAAGTCGGGATCAGTTCGCGTCTGTATTAGTATCTCATAAAATTGTATTTCTTTTGAAGTTTTATAGAATCGTTTTGTAAAGTCAACGTACTGAAATAAAATGCATTTATAATAAGGACCCCTGTGGTCAATATATTTATCAGTGATCGTATATATATGAATTGCTTCCCGTATAACATCTGTTTATATAAAAAAAAAGGTTTATACTGAGTTTAGACTGAGTGATGTAGCATGCCACTCTCGCAGGGCACGGACTCGGATATCACCATCGATGTCGGGTTCGGGTTTTGCGGGAGTGGGGTGTTACATTTGGGTGGTATCAGAGCCCAGAAGTACAAACTTATCTGGGCAATTTCTGAAACATAGGTCAAGTCTCATACATTAAAGTCATATTATAGCAGACTGTGGCAACCGATCCCTAGTCTGAGTTGCATGAGTATGAGTCATACGCATGCACATGTGTTTAGTGTTTAAGTGTGAGAAAAGTGATGATATATCATAATGTGAGCCAATCAAGGTTTATGGGTAATTAGGAAAGAGTAAAAAGAAAAATGCATAATGATATTCATATTGTATTGTGGTTATAAGCCCTAGAATGTGATACGAATGTGAATACATTGGTATGGGCTGATTTAGGAAAGGAGTGATATCAAAATGAATGATGGAGGCTTAACGTGTATAAATTGAGTTAAAAGTAAACGAAATGTGCGATAGTCTGAGAGATCAAATATGGAGATGAGAAGAATATTGGTTAAAAGTGATGATAGTTATGATTTAGCATAAGAATATGTCTATGTGAGATCAAAAGTTCGGGATGACTAGGTAGTTCTGATTCTGTTTGGTATGTCCGATAAAATGGGGATCATTGGAAATGAGAAAAAGAGTACATGGTTCAAGAAGGTAAATAAAGATTTACTGCAGTTATGTTGATGTGTGTATTATGGAATATATAGTATCGTAAGTGAAGATATTGTCAGAAAGAAGCAGAAATGGTGAGATTAAAGTGTACAAACCAGGTTAAAATAATTAACTAAAATAGACGTGGATTTGAAATGTGATAATAGCTTGGGTACTGAGAGTACATTTCTTGATGATTCTGCATCTAGAATTTTAGATGGATTGAGAATATACATATGAACGATGAAATAATAGGAACATGACTTTACAAGTGACGAAACAGGATAAATGATGTGTAGTATGGAGGAAATTAGAAATGCGCCTAGGTTTGGATTGTATGTATGCTTGTGGTTATGGAATTGGGGAAGAGTGAAGGCATTTAAAATGTTAAGTAAATGATCATGATAGGATGTTGCATTAGAAAGAGGTAAATACTAAAAAAAAGGGCGCAGAATCGTTGTCAATATATGTGATAATGTGAGGAAACAGTGCAGGCCATGATATGGGCCTACAAAAATCGGTTTCTGTTATGATCATATGGTGAACCTCAATCATGGGCAAGAACAAGAATAACAATGTTATCTAGAGTACATTGAAATGTTAGTAATGATTGGAGACCTGATATAAATACATCTCTAGGGAGATGTAAGGATTTTGGATGGTATATACCAGGGTGTTAGGGTAAATGAAATGACTTAATGTCTCATTGAGCCTTATTATCGAGGAAAGTACTAAGAAATCACTGAGATAGGGTCAGTAAGTCGGTTAATTCAATTTAACAATGATCAATGAGGGAACCAATTTGGAAAGAATAAATAGTGAGTCAAAAGTGAACATTGGAGTTGCATCTATAGCGAAGACTAAAGCATAAGTGTTAGAAAAGACTATTGAGGGTGAATACATTTTGTTGATGTAAAGTATCCAACTATATAAGTGGATTTTAAAGTTTCGAGGTGACTTTCTTGCTAATGTGAGGTGAACTTGGGTCCACATTCTCGTTTGTGTAAATATGTTTGGGAACCATAAATTATACCTGATGAAGGTGTTACCAACACAGGAAGTTATGTTTGCAGATAAATTGAAATGTGTTGAGCAACATGTATAAATTAACAGATATTAGAATAAGTCAATGTGGAATCATTGGAAAATTGAATGAACTGCTGAAATCAGTCGAGAAAAAGGAAGGTCGTCAAAAAAAAACTTGAGAATAACATGTGATAATACTACTGCACTGAGGAACTAGTTACTTAAGGGATTATGAAAACTAAACATAAGCACACTGAGTTTGAGGTTATATTTATCGGAGTTAACAATACCCCGATGGTATTATGATACTAATGGTTACCATGATCCAAGCAACATGATATCAATGAGTGATTATGATCATATTGACAAAGGAAGATGAGATTTTAAATATTTGCGGAATATATGTAAGCTGCATTAATGTTGAAGGTAAAAAGAATTTTTGAGGAATTCATAACCCCAGTGTTAATTATACCGCTTCGATTTGGCAATTTTGTTGTATATGACAAAGTTTCCATGAGAGATTAAGATCCATTTATTGCAATAACAAAATGATTTGTGTGTACCTAAGGACAAATGTAGTCTCATGAGCTTAATTTGGGTACATGATTTGAAAATTGTGGGCAATAGTAATTGATTTGAGAGCTTGAAAACATGATGTGATAAGAAACATTTTGGATATACATATGAATAGACAGATTCGTAGAGACAGAGGTAAGAATTGAATTGGAAAAGATTGAAAGGATTGTGCAGATGAACATGCCCTAATAATGTTAGTGTTACAATCAACTACATCGAATAGAATATCCCATCGCAGAGTACCACATATGTGGAAATTCAGGTTACTAAATCTAATGCCATAAAATGAAGCAAAAAGGCAGTCCTATTCGCTATGGAAAAGTAACATCAGTTTTGCAAAAAGGGATTAGGAAAGCCCAAATTGAGGATTCGTAGAATTATGATTGGATCAAAAAAATATGTGTACTATCAGATAAAAAGATGTTTTAGTAAGAGTACATCGAAGGAGCAATTGGCGGCTAAGAATATTAAATTGAGTGATGACATGTTTAAGTTACTACTCGTCTTAACTATCGAGGATAGGTTTAAAGCTTATATGTCTGGAGGAAATCAGCATATGAGATTAATGTATAATGCCAAGTGACTACAGGCATAATAATCGTTATCCTAGTGATACCATTAGAATACTCTTTGAAGCGTCAGATGACCAAAAAAGTCATTCACCCTGAGTACAAGTCTAAAAAAATTTGGGATACCGTTAGTGAGTGAAGTGAATTTGAAATCTGAATAAAGTGGTTTTCGAAAGACGAATGGATTTTGGTGAATCACATCGAAGTTGTGAATATATGGAGAAAGATTTGGAAGTGAAGTGTACTAACACCAATGAAAAGTGAAACAGACGCCTTGTTTTTGAGTGTTTCGCCTTTGCCAAGATGAAGATACAGGTAAATAAGGGAAACTAAGTTTGATATAAAGTGATCCATACAAAAACTATGGCGATAATAGGACTATGGATTTATGAGTTGTTTTATGGTTATCGGAATCACACAGTGTTATGTGGATATGGTTAGTATTGTTATGATTTGATATATGTGTCGTTAAGATTGGAAGTGAAAAATTTGGAAATAAATTTCGAGAACGAAATTTTTATTAGGAGGGGAGAGTGGTAACATCCCATCACCGATTGGAAGGGTAGAATAGTAATTTGAAACGGGTTATGGGTGTTTAAAATTGTCTTGGTATGTTCATGCATACTCATACCTGTAAATAGTGAATTATGCACATGTAATGATTATACATGCATTCATGGCATTTCCCGGTATAGGTGGCATTAATGTGATTATTGTGAAAATATGATTTTTGTGCTTAAAAATTTAATTGGAGTGAATCTTTGTGAGTTTGGAATTTTGGGAGAATTTTAGAAATTTTTCTAGAAAATTTCGAGAAAAATTTTTGGACCGAAAAAATTACCAAATGGCAGACGGATTGGTTACCGATACTAGAAATGATTGTCCAATGACACTGAAAATTAGATACATGATTTTAAGAAATATTAATTTGAGTCATTGGAATTTTTGGGGAAAGATTGGAGTAGAAATTGAATTGTTATTGGAAAGGGAATAAGTGAGAGTATAAGAAGGTGACATGTGGCAAGTGACACATGTCACTTGCCTAACATGTCACCATGCCATGAGTTTACATAAATATCACTCATTTCCTTTAGTCTTTCACGATGGTTCTTATATAAAGACAAAAAAAACCCTTTATTTTCTTTCTCCCATCCGTAGCCTTCTCCTTCTTTCCTCTTCGTTGGTTTCTTCTTCTTGTATATTGCTACGCATTTCCACTTACACAAAAGATTACTCTTCCTTGTTCTTTGAAACTACAAACCTAAGCTCTTTCCCTTATGAAGGTGAGGGACGTGTGTAGTAGGGAAAGTTAGGAGGGTGGTGAGAGTTTCTAGAATTGGCGAAGTGGAAGCTTGATTAGGTAAGTAATATGTTTTATTTGATGGTTTGGTAGTTAATTGCATTAATTGTGATGTTATTCAAATTGAATTGCATGAACTTGTGTTTCGTGTATATGGGTAGGTAATTTTCTTGATTGATTTATGGTTGATTGAAGATGAATGATATAACATGTGTAGTATGTGAATTAAGTGTTTTGGATTGCTTTTTATGATGTTAGATGAGTATTTATTCAAGAAAGATAATTGAGTATGTGTGCTGCCATTTGTGGACTAATGTTCAAGGAGAGGTTGTGATTTAGTTATGGTGGATTAATTGAGTGAGAATTGGTGTAGAAATGGTATTGGAATGATAGGATTTGAGTTAGGTGTAAAATCTGAAAAATTGGATATGTGTATGTTTCAATGTTTTGGTTATAATTTTTTATATGGTTATGATATTGAGATGAGGTTTGACTTAAATTAAACTTGAGAAGTTTGGATAGAATTCTTATAAAGGAAGTTCTGTCCAATTGTGGCTTGAAGGGTTTTGAATTTTGCTTTGAAAGTGAGATATATGTGCAAGGTGAATAGTGGTAATTCTAGCATTTAGAGATTTGTGACCTGAAATCTTTGTAAATTTTATGGGTTGATTTAGGCTGAATGTGAGAAAATGATCTTCATGAAAGTTGTATCTTCTGTTAAAATATTTCTATCACCATAAAGTATTACATGTTTTGATATCGGGATTGAAAGTTATGATTATTCGAAATTAAGTATATTTTGCTCTGCTTTTGAAAAATGTCCATTAAGTGTAGGATTGTGTATTGTGCTTTGAGGCAAATTCTGGACTGATATGTTTTGAATTGGAGTAAGTGGTCTACATAAAAGTTATTAAGAATTTTCATAGTTTTTAAATGATGTATAATATGTTATTTTTTGTTGTGGAAAATCGAAGATATAAAATTTGGAAGTTTGGATGTTGTTTTAGGAATGACAAAATTCTAGCAGAAACTTTGATTGAAAAATTGACCCAGATAGAGGTTGAAATTGCTTTTAAGTGTTTCACTAAAGTTTTAGATTATGTTTTGATCTTTCCATTGGTGTAAAGTATGGAAATTTTGGGCTATGAAATAGGAAGTTATGATTTTTACAAGTTGCTGTTATTGTTTGGGAAGAGTATTAGTGGACAGGAACTTTGAAGTGGTTTTTGACTCCCTTAGAGGCCAAATTGATTTTTCTGTCCTTCATAAAAGTCGTAGGTTGCTGTTTGATCTTTGCATTGATATAAAATATGAGATATATGGACCTTGGAGATGAAAGATAGAAATTTTAGAAGTTGTGATACTGTTTAGGGAGACTTAAATTGGATAGAAACTTTGAGTGAGATTTTGACCCCTTTAGAGATGGAATTGGTTTTTAGGTCCTTCATAGAAATTGTAGAGATTTTTTTTATCTTTCCATTGATACTAAATTTGAAAATTTTGGAGTTCTGAGTCACAAGTTATGAATTTTAGAAGTTGGAAGGTCACCCTGGCTAGCGACCCGCTCGCGAGCACCTTGCCGCTCGTGAGTGCGAGCTCTGAGCTGGAAATTTTCCTGATCAACCTCTCTCTATTCTTTTGGCCATAACTTTTTCTTCCGACCTCTGATCGACCTGATTTTTAAAGCGTTGGATTCCTAAGACACCCCTCTATCTGTCCATGGAAAATTGTGGATTTTTTATATTAAATTTAGGATGATTGTTTTAATCAAAGTGAGTTGGGAAATTTTATGAACATGGTTCAGTATTTTGGTGAATTCTTGATTTGTGGACATCCGATTGACCTGATTCTCAAGGCATCGGATTTGTGAATTATTTAATTTCATTTGTATATGAAATTATGAATTTTTAGAGATGAAATTGACGTGGTTTAATTAGGTCAAAATGAGGGGACCGGGTAATTATTTTTCTGGTCCGTGTTTTGACAATAATTGGACCTATAGAGGTCCAAATTGAGTTATTTTAGTGCCTATGGATTCCTAGAGCATAGAGGAATTTTTGTAAAAGAATAGGTTGCCTAGGTTAACTTATGTGGACGGTCTCATTAATCGGGAACAACAGACCCGAAAGTATGGTTTAGAAAAATTTCAATAAGCATAAATTGTGAGTTTAAGGATTTTAGTGCGGCTAAACACTAGGCATATTTGAGTTGTTATATTGGAATGGTTTTTGAGATAAAATTTATAGATTGATAATGGGATAGTCATGAATATGCATCGTACATATATGTGCATCAATGATTATAATTGTGCAAAATTATTAATGTGTGTGCAATGTATTGAATAAATGGGTTGTGCAGGCTAAGAGTTCGCAGTCAGGCATTTCCAGAATTTGGAAGCAAATGCTAATCTGGAGCGTACTGTGAGTAGACCGAGATGGTCTTATTTCACCTTTTGTTCTATTTTACTTTATTTTGTATAAATTAATTACTGGATATAGATTGATTTTATTGGGTTTCGGACAGGAGGTTCGATGATTGTGATACTGAGCTGTGTTTTAGAAGTGCTACTTGTATGTGAATTTGAGACCTACGTGCCTATGATGTGATTACTTATAACATATGTGTTGGTTATGATATATATACTGCTTTATGCATTTCATATACGAATGCATACTCAAATAATGATAGTTGTGACCGGAGCAGCTACCGATTAGAGTAAAAGCTCAACGATTGTACTTAGGCCTCAAGCCCTACAGTGATATAGAGCCTCAGGCTCAATGCTTAATGTGCCCATATTGGGACAGTTTAGGCACTTGGTCACAACACCGTAATAAATTGGAAAGTGTCACATGGGCATTCATATGTATCTGCTTACATATATTTGATTGAGTGAAAGGCAAAATGCCTTATGCTTATGTGAAATAATTGTGTTCTGATTGCATTGCATAGCATAAGTGTATGAAATAAAATGGCTGTTGTGACTAGAGTCGCCACCGATCAGAGCTTTAAGCTCAACGAGTGGAAATGAGCTTTGAGCTTATAAGTGATTCAGAGCCTCTGACTCAACGTTTAATGAGCCCTGTATCCACCAACGGATAAGAGACAATTATTAATGAGCCCTACAAGGGACAGTTTAGGCACTCGGTCACAACAAACTAATAAATGAAAAGTGAGTTGTATGTGTATGTATCGAATATGAATAATGTGACTGTGCAATTCTAAAAATTTGTGAATGTGAAATACTGTGAATGTGCACTATGAAATAAAGTGAGATGTATGAATATTGTTTTATATGACTGGGTGAACCATCGATGATGGTCACTCACTGAGTTCGAAAAAACTCACCCAAAATTTACAATTATTTTTCAGGACCTAGAAGAATACCCCATTAGGCAACGGGCGTATAGCAACTGCCTGTGTGTAAGAGAAGAGGTCGGGATTAGTTTGCATCTGCATTAGTGTCTGATAACTTCTGTATAAAATCTGTATTTTCTGAATTTGTGTACAAATGATTAGGTCATTTTGTAAAGTCAATGGACTAAATTAATTTGTAATTATGAAAGGGGTCCCCGTGGTCATTGTATTTACCGGTGATTTATGTATGGTGATGATTTCCCGCATAGTGTATGCTTGTGTTTTTCTAAAAAAAAACTTTATGCTGATTTTTGACTGAGTGATGTAGCACGCCACCCTCACAGGGCACAGACTCGGATATCACCATCGATGTCGGGTTTGGGTCATGCTGGAGTGGGGTGTTACAGATTGCCTCTTTAGCTCTCTTCTTCTTATGCCTTGTTCTATTATATCCTCCGCTCTGAGAGCAGTCTCTAGTATCTTCTTGAAATCAGAAGTAGCAACTCCCAAACCTAAATGAATATTCATCCTCAGACCCTACTCAAATAAGTAACATTTGTCTTCGGGATTTGCCATAATGTCTAATGCATACTTAGATAAGCCTACAAAGCGAGCCTCATAATCAACCATTGACATATCCTCTATCTGAACCAAACTTATGAACTTCATCTTCTTTTGATCCCGATATATCTACGGAGTGTATTTTTCTCTGAACTCTCTCTAGAGCTCCTGCAAATTCATCTCTTTGGTCTCATAAGATCTCTTCACCGACTTCCACTAAGTTAGTGGATTGCCCTGGAATAAGGAAATAAAGTACTGCAATCTTCTTTCTAAGGTACGCTCTAGATGGTTTAACATTATCTCTATATGCTCCCACCATGCCTCAATCTCCTCAAGATTTGTAGTACCTTGAAACTTTACTTCACCCATCTTACAGATATACTTATAGTTACTATCCACCCCAAAATCATCTCGGGTTGGAGCCACAATAATAACCTGCTGCATCATCTAAAAGAATTGCATCATTTGTAGTGAGATTATCACCTCTCCTCCTACCCTATTTGCTTGGGCATCCCCTTGATTCAGCACAACTAGGCCACAAATCAAACTCCCCCATTCCCCAGGTGACTCAGGGCTAGCATTATCCTCTCCTGAAGCCATCCTAAAAGAGATAATAACACATCATTAGTTTTTTTCTCGATACGTCCCTAGAAATGTAAACACACTCTGATACCACCTAATGTGACGCTCCCAAAAATTCTTAAACTACAATTATCCAAATAGTTCCCAAAACAAACCATTAAACATCAAATTCCTCATTAGTTCCAAAACAGATGGTTGTTTGTCAAATACAAAAACATTCCATACAACATAACTACTCCAGTTGTCATGTTCAAAAATATACATATACATTCTAACAACTATACAAAAGTAATTTGTTGGCCCCACCTAATCTCCACTCTATCATCACGTACACTGGGCTTATCAACAATCACTAGATCTCTTAAAAAAATAATGGCAAGGGGTAAGCAGACAAGTCAGTGAGGATAACCGTCCTTACATAATGGTAAGGGGTAAGTTGCCAAGTCAGTGAGGATAACCGACCTTACCCTTGAAACCAAGTAACTCAATAAATAATTATAACACATAGTCAACTGATTAAATCATACATATAATGCGTATATACACAACAATCCTTATTCTAATCAAAACAGTTAACAAACATATAAAAAAATTCACCAAATGATGATTACTTAAATATTAATTAGTCTATCCGTGGAGCAAATACCGGGGCATCCTAAGTTCTGCAGATGTCTTGTGTTGATCACTATGTATCGGAGTGGAACTGGGATATCCTGAGTCCCGGGGATGTCATGTGTCGATGGCTAGGTACTAAAGTAGTACCGAGATACCATCATAAGTGGCAAATGAAATTAATATTTAAGTAATCACCATTTGGTGAAATTTTTTAGTGTAATATTGGATCATTAGTGTAATTACTTAAATATTAATTTCATTTGCCACTTAACTATCAGTCTCTATTTAATTAACACATTTTTCATTGAATTAACAAGTAATTCATCTGCTAAAATGTAACAAAATATAAATATATAAACATGAAACACCTTGACTTTGTTAATTATTAGTGAAATAAAATAAGCATAATTGATGTATGTAATTATTAATCATTAATTAATTAATGACTAATTCAAAATATAATTTATTAATAACAAAACGGTATTCTATTTTCAGAGTAAAGTCTAAGGTTATCCTTACCTTGATTTTAGATTCAAATAATTGATAATCTCAATTACTCTTTAATTGGACTTTCGGACCTAGAATTTACAGAATTCTATTAGACTAATTTGTAAAACATTTCTAGCCCAATTACACTAATAATCCAATATTATTCTCTTTTCTAATTTATTCTCAATTATAAAAATAATATCCGCACTAGCCTAACCCCCATAATTACTAAAATACCCTTAACTAAATAAAATTCTATCTTACCCTCACTTATTTTCATTAATACCAAAAATGCCCTTCCTATAACAAAATTCTAGATTTATCCTTCACTTTTTGCATTCCCTATCTGCCCCTACATACAACTTAAATTTTCAAAACAATGTCATCATCTTCACCTTCTCCTCTTCTTCTCTCTTCTCTTCTTTCATCATTTTCAACCCCATTTTCTCCACTTTTATCCCTTCATGTAACTTCATATATTGTCCTAAACAACCACAACATGCAATCCATCTATATCTTAGTGTAGGATACGAAATTTTATCTGTGTGAGGACTGTTGATGTTGTTAACCACCACAACTTCCTCTAAATTTCCTGCAAAAACAAACAAAATATGGGAACCTATAAGGAAAGTGTTACATGCAGGGAAAAAAAATGGCACATTATGACACACACTAACTATACAAGTTGAGAGAAAATGAAGAAGAAGATGTTTGTCTTATTGGTTTTCTTCTTATTTTCCAGATGTTGTCTTTTATACAACATATTAGTTATGGGCTCGGCTGGACTGTTTGGTTGCTTTATTTTATGACTGGGCTTTACACTAATACTCATTTATCGAATCATATAATGAATTCCCTTAACTACTTCAAACAACTTTTCGGTCTATCCATTAATTAAATCAAGAGCCACTTATATTTATCTACATCTGCTCTACCTCAATAAGAAGAATAAACCAAAATTATATGCTTACAACTCAAAGAATTACCTCTCACTTACTTGGGAATCCTCATAACTTCTAATAGACTTACCTATAGGAATTTTCTCCCTCTCTTTAATCTAATGCATATAAAGCTAATAGCTAGTGTAACAAGTAACTTTCTTATGCTGAGAGGCTTCAACTTATTAGCTCTATACTCGTAACTGCCATATTTATTGATGCTCTCATCTCATGCTACCAAGGAATCTCATGAAAATATATAAAATATACCTAAGAAAATTTTCTAGATAGGATCAGCTTATAATCTTACAGATGCAAATGTTAAGTGGTCTAAAGTTTACACACCTAAGCAAAAAGGAGGATTACGTATCGCCTTAATCAAAACTATGAATAATATGCTCCTTACAAAGATAATTTGGAGGCTATTCAATAATAAACAAACCCTTTTGAGTCAATAGATGCACACTCATTTCTTAAGGAACAATAGTTTTTGGAAGCTCAAGGCCAATAACTCCATCTCACAGACTTTACAACAACTACTTGATATTAGATAAAATACGAACTTTAATACCAAAAACATAATAGAGAATGACAAATATACATGATTCTGGTTTGATAATTTGTTCCTTCTAGATCCTCTACATCTTATCCCAAAGTTGCAAAATTTTATAAATGTAGTATCAAACTTGTTAGACCCCGTTTCCGAAGCCCAACGTTCAGAGTCATCACATGTGAACATATTACCCCGTAGGGTTATTTCATTGAACCCTCATTTGCCATCATCCCATAAGGGTGGTGGCCCACACCAGTCAATCACCATAAACCCTATATGACCTCTTTAAGACAATTGTATCTCTAAGCTCTAGTTTAAATTGAAGCAAGAACCATCTTAAAAGGAGCTCTATAAGTGAAGTTATGCTTAAGAAGCCCAAGTATGTTCATACCCCGATCACGCTCTCTTAACCGACCCCTCACTATCTTTCCATATATCTTTTTTATATCAAAACCAAAAGCTACCAATTTTTATGGATAGGTATAAAAATTTATTAGGAAACCATTGCTTTAAGAATCACTTCATTTGGGGGTCGAATGATGAAGTTATGGCCAAAAGATTCATACATGTTTATATCCTCAATCATATTGTACCTATCTTGGGAGAATTGACATAACTTTCTCTAGAAATCTT
>JANJEY010000008.1:48902694-48914350 GCA_024703695.1 Erythroxylum cataractarum
TGGAATCCGAAAAGAAACAACCTATCCACGAAAATAAGGTATTTTCGTTAATCCTTGGTATTTTCGATTATACTCATATTGTTGTATAGTCTTTTTCCGCAGCGTATTGTGAATACTCGGACCGTACGCGATCCAACACAGATCAGAACAAACGTGGGGAAGTGAGAACCAATTATTATCACATCGATTAAAATTCCTACCCAAATTGTTATAATACAGCCTTGCCTTCTTTCCGGCGTGACTCAAGGTACCCAAGAAAAACTGATTATCTACAACACCCCCATAACTGTAGATTTTACATCATGAAACTCACATATGAGTGATTATGAATATCATGTTTAGAATACAAGGAAAAACCTATTATACTGTGGAAAGAACCTGAGAAAATAACACACAAAATGATGATGAAATATCCAAAATTTTGGGCGAAGCTTCACATGTTAGACCTTACGGCAGTTAGATTATCCCATTGCTGTTCGTGCGCCTTCGCGAACTTGAATGGGTGGGCTAATTCAGTCAGTCACAAATTGCAGACATAATTCCAGAAAATCCTTTGCATGAGAGAACCTCAACTTTGGCAGCACCGCGAGAAAAATGGTCATACCTTAAATGTTTCTTGTTGAATGAATTTGAAAAAGCACTTCTACGTCATCTGTACACAGTTCACGAGGCATGTGGTCCTTGGACGACCAATGTAATCTTTTGTTTAGTAGTATCTTTAAATCCAACCTAGGAGTGGAAAACAATGAAATACAGCTTCATCACCAGAGAATATGACCAGAGCATCACAAACAGAACTATATTGCCTACCAGAAAAACACTTGAACCATATACTGAACCGAAGTTTCAAACAGAATAAACGACTTACTTCAACAGAACTGTCAGGGGGAAACCATCGCAGCAACACCCCGAGATGTGCAATGGCAGGAATGAGCTTAAAAAGTAGAGGAGTTGTTACCTGCAGACAATTTACTTCAGTAAATGCACAAGTTGATACTTCAGTAAACAGACTGTGGGTAGTCAATTACCATCAACTGACACAATATTAGACCACAGGGACAGACATCCAGTCTAGGGATGACATTTTAGCTATTTTAAAAAAATACTTTTGGATTTTGGGCTAGGCTAGGGCTCGAGCTGCCCAGCCTGAAATCAAAAATTTTCAGCTGAAAGCAACATCGTTTCCAAATTTTAAATATTTTGGGCTTGGCCCGGGTCACATCGAGCTCAGGCTTTAGGCTTTGGACTGGGCCCACACAAATGCCAAGCCTAATCCAATCTTAATATTCATCTCTTGCAATTCCTAACAATATGGAGTATAGAAGACAATACTAGTTGAAGTTCAACACTCTATTTCCCATACCAAGATGTACTATTTGGCCTATTATTTTATAGGACAAACAGCTAAACACCAATTAGTTGATTAAAAGACGTACAAGTTGAAATTCAGATAAGGTCACTGGTCGTTACATAGAAGGAAATAGAAATAAGAACCACTCCTAAAGTTTGTACAAGAACTAGATATCAAACATAAGATTTGAAACAAACGTAAGTATGAATTCATGCAGACAGATATCAAAACATCACTTTAAAAAACTAGGAATCAGTCCTAATTCTAAAATCCGTTCTTAGAAAGAATTTCATTCCTTCAAACTATGTCAACTTCTCTTAAATTCAATCCAAGAACATGTAGACAGGCAGTGACAGATTCTAATTTAACCATAACTTCAGTTTGATTACTAATTGAAACTGAACTCTTTTCTATAGAAGTTATTGAACAAATATACTAGTATTCCAATAAATATATAAAAGAAACCTAAATAAAACAAATATAGCATGAAAGTTGACGTTTTCTGCCTAACCCATAGGAAGAGATGACAAGAGTTGACTTTGACGATTAAAACATTGGCAAGTACCATCAACATCACCTTCTCTCTTTTGGCTACGTCATAATTAAAACAGCTATGTTTCCTTATAGAAGTATAGTAAGTTGGTTTGGAAGTCATCTTTGTTTTAACCTTTGTCTCTTCCAAATCAACAATTGGTGGATGAACTACTTTACAGGATCTATCCTCAACTGTTCTCCACCAAAATTTAACATATCCAACTAGTTTCATCTTTGCAAATCTAACCTTTCAGTATTCTGTCATATTGCACCAATCAAAATAACCATCCATATCTGCAGTTCAGTCTAAAAACAAATCTGATCATCCTCAAGCAATCATATACTTAAAACACATTTTTTTAGTAATATCACCAACCATGTGCCCTTCAGGCCTTTATCAATTTCTTATGTCACCTACAAGTTTCTATGAGAGGCTAGTTTCTCGGCTGTCCAACTCCTCAAGGAGCCTCAACAGTTGATTATATGATTTTCACCAACTCCTCCAAGTAAACAATGTTGGTCTGTTGGGTACTGTCTTACCGAGTTGTGATTTGTTTAAGTATTGCTACAATACTGCCACCCTCTCAAGAATTTGTATGATTAGCTCATTGCTCTCTTTATCACTGAATAATCCTCAAACCTTTATGCTTCATGTTGCCATTATTGAACCCAAGCTCTAATACCAATCTAATATAGGACACACTAACTATTTGACAAAGAATGTATAAATTCAAATTTTGGGCTACTCATTTTTTTTGTGGCCTAAAAAAAATAGTGCTGGAAATTTAGGTTGCGGTGAATTAGAAGGAATGAACTAGAACAAGAAAACCCCTGACAAGAACTAGGATTCACACTAGGCATTTGAAACAAACAGAACTGATGAAATCAAATCAATAGATCGCTACAAATCAGTTATACAATTTAAGATGGTCGAAATATAAAATGTCATAATTCATTAATAATAAACATCTCAATGTTTTAACATACAAAAATACAAATAAGCATGAACAAATGATTCTAATGTAGCCATAATCATTTTAAATACTCTAAATTGGAACTAACTATAACTTTATAAATATTGAACTGAACAAATTTACTAGGACTAAAGATAAACAAAACAACAAATCCTATATCAAATAAATATAGAACAAAACTAGATGTCTTTGACTAATCTGGATCACACTCTATCAGCATCCATATTATAAATTGTTAGGTCTACCATCCACAAAGAGAACATGTTACATTGAAGATATAGCCTGTGGCTCTTTTGTGGTTTGGCTTACATTCTTTACGTCATACAAGTTTCAAATTAAGATTAGTCATCATCATTTTAGGAGGCTGTACAATCAGGAGCTCCAATTATTAGGTTATCAGCTAATCATGTCCACCAGAAAATGCAAGTCAACAGATGTCTAGAACCAGTAATATGTACATTCACAACAAGAACAAAAGAATCTCTGGAAAAAACTTATTTAAAACAATAAAATACCAGGCTGAGAGCTGTAGTTCCAAGAAGCAGCAGGTAAAGTTTTCCCTGAAAATGGTCCAAATATCAGCTCCACCACATCTCATGATTTTAATAATTCCCCTGGCAAACTTGGGCCAGCAAATCTTTAAAATTTTGACAGATATGATGACCCAAAATTCCAATTCTGTGTAAGTGATGTGATGGATATTCCAATGATGGCACTAACCTCAACCAAATGAAGATTAGAAGCACGGCTGAGAAGAACAAATGCAAATTCTCCTATCTGAGCCAAAGATATTCCGACCTACACACATTTGTATTCTGTTAGAAAATCATAACAGAAGGCATAATAGACAGTGAACATCGAATAAATCTTACAAGGAGTGCAGCCTTGTTGTTGTAACCAAATGCCTTCACTACTGTCGTGATTATGGTTGTCTTGGTGATTATAACTAAAATGACAGATGCTAATAATATATCAACATGGCTCCAGAGAAAATGAACATGGATCAGCATCCCAATGCTAGAAAGAAAAAGAGCAGCAAAGAAGTTTCGAATAGGTTCAATCTGCACAAGGAACAAGCTCAGCTGATTACAGACCATGAACATGCAGGAAAGAAATGCTATCCCCATTTGGGCCAAGGAATTAGCAAAACCAGCAGGAAAAGCATATTAGAAAAGCCTCAGCAACACGAGTGAAATTAAAACCATAAGCACACTTACAGTCATCATTCAAGCCCTGCATTATAATGATAATAGATAGGTTTATCTTAAGATTCTAGAAAATAATAGCTTCATTTCATTCCCCATTCACCTCTCCAAATTCTTTATGTACAGGAAATCATCAGTTAGGTTACTTATTCAGTTAAGCTGGTCTCTGTGTATTCAATTTCACGTCAGCTTCTGGCTTATAGGTAGTCTTCCATTCAAATGATGAAACCTGTAACGTTTTAAGTCCTGAGAACTATGATTTGCTGTCCATTTTGAATTATGCAGAAACCCAAAGGTCTATCAAAATCAAATCAGTGAAAATAAGCTAGAGTGCAAAGTGGTTAGAAAACAAGATTTAAAATACAAACAGTGCATATTATGTACCTGCTAGTAAAAGTTTCGCCTAACAAGCAGAAAAAACAAATAGTTCAAGCCACAAAGTCTCGCAACAAAAGCCAGAAATTTTTTAAACAGGATGTTGGATTACAGTGATGAGCAAATAAGTTCTAACAAAATGGAACTCAATACTATTCTGGAATATTATATCCCAAACGATAAGAATATGAAGCAAGATAGTTTCTTTAGACGACCAAGTCAGCATCTCAACGAAGCAACTCCTGCTTATCATTTACTGCCACTAGTGAAAATACTAAGAATGTGTCCAATCCCATGGATACAATAACATTTTTCATTAAATTGGATATTTGTTGTTTTATATACCTCTAGTAGCTCTGTCACTAATGTATGTTGAACTTCCAATGTGAGAAGTACAGTACTGAAGTTGTTCATTTGTACTACGGATCTGTGGCTTTCCACATCTCTTGTACAGTCCAATATACACTAACACAATTAATCAGACATGGACATGCTGGTTGCTAATCCTGCTTTAGTTAGCTAATTTAATAGCCTCTTAGATAAAAATTTAAGAATAGTCAATCGGGTGTAAATATTCACATCTTATCGATTTTACTGTAGGAAAAGATTAAAGATGGGAAGAAACAAACAGATGAGGTCCCTGATGAATACATGAATGCATTTTTATCAGCAAAATACAATATTAACAATTAGCTGAGACAAATAATATCTTTGTTTCTATGATAGTTGCAGTCCTAGCAACATGAGAACAAAGACAACTCTTGAACTTACTAGACAAAACGACAAAAAATAAATACTAGGCACTAAAGTCATGCCAAGAATAGCTAGTTGAACCTCCTGGTGGTAAGATTTACATAACTTCATAAATGGAAAGAAATCAGAGCACTCACTTCATAAGTTATAAAGATATACAAAATTTACACATCTAGAACCTCAATAGACAGGATAACAGATTATGTAAACCTTACTTGTTCCAATGTATGTTGAGCAAGATCGGTTGTCGATATCATCACCCCAGCTGCAAAAGATCCCAATTCCAGACTCAGGCCCAGCTTATCACTACACTGCAACAATAACAAAAAGAAAACATGGTTAACATGCAATTTAAAATAAATGAGGTAGACAACTTATGTAATCTAAAGAAAACATTTTTATGATCATAAAAATGTTTTCTATCATAAAAATGTTTTCTTTAGTGTACATAAGTTGTCTACAAAAAGCTCTACATCATGATGTAGGATCAACCATTAAGGCCTTGCAAGAAGGGCTAGTGGCCAAAGAAAAAGTAAATTTGATACAGCAATACCATTTCCAATAAAATATCATAGGGAATTAATTTGGCTTTAATCTTCCATGTGATTTGACACTATAAAAGAAAAGGCCATTGCACAATTAACTTTGATTTTAACAAGCTCAACATCTATTGTAATAACTGCATTCCCTAGAAAAACCAGACAGCAAATGACTATTTGTAATTGTTAAATTTTGTAAGATTGGGCTCAAATAAACTGAACACATACAAGCTCAAATGAGTTTCATCCTAAAACTAATTGGTGATAGGTGAAGTAACTTACTAGGCTTATATGCATGCTCAAGCCCATAGATTCTTTCCATGTAGGACACTCTCACTTATAGTTCAACACACCTCTCTCACGTGTGGGCTAATTTAAGGCCCAACATGTGACATAGTCTATCATGTTGAGGTGGTGACGACTAACCCGAGAGCAATTTGCTCTGATGCCATATCAGAATTTAGGGTTTTAAGTTGTTATCTATTGAAGGACAACACAAATCAGGAAACTAATCCCACTAAACTAGGAAACTGACTCTTAACAGAAAATCCCTTAAATTGTGCGATCCTAACAATACATATCTTATACCCAATATTTACCTAAAACAGAATTACGAATTCTCACAGTAATCATAAAATATCAATGTTGGTTAGAGGGAAACAAAATCAAATAAATCTTAACATGGAATTGAAGATTGCAAGAAGAAAACTTCCAATGCTATGCCGCACCACTTTATAAAAATTAGAGCAGATAACCAACCAATAGCACCTGAACTAATAAATGTCATGCAATGTAATAGATTTATCAATACACACAAATGACTTTACAACTCATTGCTTCAAATGATCAGAGAACGATTGAGAAAAAGTAAAGGAGAAAACACTGACTTGATTTGATATTTCTACATGATATTAACAGAAAAAGGAAAGCACCTTGCATGCATATTAATACCATATAGCATATGACCACATTTCCAAATCAAACTAAAAGTGCTCAAGAGATCCCGGATAAGCAGATGAAACATACCCAGGCTACAAGTAAGCAGAATGCAACAGATGCTAATTGATAAAGCTCGTTTGTCTGCAAAATTAAATTTAAACCAAGGAAAAGAACTTTGATTGCTCACGTACAGACAAATGCAAAACTAGAGAAAGAACATCAAAACTATATATTTGAAAACAAAAAGTTTGTACCTGTGATGATAGGCTCATCATCAGTTTAAGGAATCTAGGAAACCAAGTGCGAGATAATATTGACAAAACAGCCAAAAAGGCTATTACTGTCACCAACCTGATTAATAGAACAGCTATTTTGTCAAAGACGGATAAAAAGTAGATTTGGGCCTCTTTGGCTGAAGTAAGAGTTAAAACTGATAAATATAGAAATATTGAAACATTTGTTGCAAGTAAAACGATAACCATCAATAGCACTGATGTGAGTAAATTAAAGAAATATTTTCCTCTGAACTTTGCAAGTCCAGTTTCTTCACTTACAGTTTGGTCATAGATATTACTCCCTGCAGAATTCCTGAAGTTCCACCAAGAACCGGAAGCAAAGCAAATAGCAAACCGACAGCACAGTCCTAGCAGGTAAAACCTTATTCAATATTCAATATGAGTTCATGACAAAGCATTCCACAACTTGATCACCAAAAGCATCAGCAGCATGGTACTATCAGAAGTGTATTCAGGAAGACAGTACCTGTAGAATAAGAGTGCCAATGGTCACTTGCCCATGGAGCGAATTAGTAGAATTCTTTTCCATCAAAAACTTCAAGACCTGGACCAAGTGATAATCATTGGCCAATTAGCATTTCAAAGAGGTAAAAAGGAGAGAGAGAAATAGAGGATATAACATACTGGAAAATAGATTTTTGGTGCATATATCAGAAAGAGAATTTACCACAGCTGTGGAAGACATTGAAAGGAATGCACCAACAAATACCCCTTCAGATGTCTTACCACCAAACAGCTGCAAAAAGGATCAGATTAGAACTGCAGTTTTGTGTAATAAAACTTTAATCAGGAAAATCCATAAGCAATGTTTTTTGCATAAAAAACAACTGCTTTATAGTCGCACTAATTGCAAACCACCAAGTCATATAAAGTATAAATTATGAGGGAGAGCAAGGATGCAGGGAACTTCACATCATTATAATATATGAAAGAATATAAAGTCAGTGCTATACAACAATAACAGTATTTGCAAACTAGAAAAACAACTTATAATACTCTCAAAGATCTAGTGAAATACCATGGCTGTAATTCCACATAGGAACATAAACAAAAATATTTGCAGCAGACCTCCCAGAACAGCAACTGCCCGAACAACTCGAAGCTAAAATTGAGGTAGATAAATGTCAAGTTCACCAGCAATTTCACTTTATAATAAAATACGAGGGAGATAAAAAGAACAAACTTTTGTTGTCGAGAACTCCAAACCCAGTGCAAAGAGCAGAAAAACAACCCCAAACTGAGCCACAGTCTCAACCTACGAGGATATGCATGACAAGAAAGAAAAAACTAAAAGTGAATTATCAGTCAAAGGGTTAGTCATATCTGAGCAAGTGATGCCTGTGGAATCATAAATTCAGAAATTTGTGGTGAGATGACCACCATTTTTACTATTATACTTGCACAGAAATTTCGTGGCTGATATTATTTTCAACTTCCATTACAACATATGTCAATCAAAACATCACAGCGAGTGATTATATCCAACTTCCATTACAACATATGTCAACCAAAGCATCACAGCGAGTGATCAACTTGTTGAAAATGAATAAGAACTACTCTACACTAATCAGAGTTAAAAGTGCAGCATCAAGCAGATCATCGTCTACAGATATCCTAACTAATAAAGCAAAATGCAGCAATTCAAACATACTTGCACCATCTCACTGACAAAGTTGAAGCCTCCAGGTCCAATAATAGATCCTGCTAACAAATATCCAGTCATTGCCTGTAAAAACTCTATGTTTAGAAATGTTGGCATAGGCAAGAAACTTATAAACACATACAGTGAGAGATTTATCTTGCTTAGACATTAAATAGATCATATTATTGCAATTTCATGAACTATCTATATGGAATATATCAGACCGGTTGTCCAGCACAGGCAAATGCAATGCCACCACAAGCTGCAGACACAATGACGACAACCAAATCCGATATCAATCTACAAAGGAATTAATAGATGGATTCTGATCAGCTTACCAGCTAAATACAACAAATATTTAAAAAGAATCATAAGAAATAGCAAAGATCACCTCAGATCTAGCTGCAACACTGGAAATTTTGATTTGAAGTTAGATATAATAAAGACATTGTCCTGAAATAAACAACCAAAAGTTTCAGAGTTACACATTAAAAGTAACATCAGCACCAAAGGTACATACTGAAGTAATCTTACCTTTCTATCTATAAGTGTAGGGGTATCTTCGATTCTATTTTCATTGTCTAAATTGAAAACATCATGAAGCTTAAATGACCTAAGATGAAAAACAGAAACATGAATGCCTTAAATGATAAGTCAAATACCAAAATATGTTGGAAAGTGACAAGACATAGAGTAGTAGCTCGTACTTCTCCTCCTTTGTTTCATTTTTCTTTGGCTTCATCCTGGCAACAGTTTCCAAAACTGCCTGAGCAAAGAAAAAAGTATAAATAAGACTTCATAAGTTAAAAGGTCCTAAATAAGTATATGTAGGCTATTCTACATGATCTAAAAGACAAATTAAAAAATCAGTACATTTTGTTCATAATGAAATTGGATAAAACTCGTAACAATCAAAGAACGATCATGAAGATGCACAAACAAAGTCTTCTCAATCCTCAAAATATATTGATGGTTACGACTTAACATGCCGTTCAGTTTCTTGGATTGCTAAAAACTATTCAATTGATATGAAAATATCTAATTAAAAAAAAGGAATAAAGAAACCTGTTGTTCTGCTACACTGTTGTTGAAGCTTCCAGAATCAGTTGCTGCCAAATATTGGACGCATTGGTGAGTGGAGTGGGGTATAATTATTAGTCAAAATTTGGAAGAACGTTACAAGTGGTAGATAAGATAAAACAACTGATAGAAGCACCAAATCAGCTCAATGAAAAAAAAAAATCTCTCCGTCACAAAAAAAAATTCTAAATCAGAGGCTACAATGAACAATCAATATAACACCATTAATGCTAACATCAACTGCATTTGAGTTGATTCCCAACATTTGTATATAAGGTCAACAATCCTAGTGAAGCTTCCTTTCTGAGACTGAAAATAAGACTTTAGATAAAGCAAAATTACTAGATCTAGTAACAAGGGGTTTGAATTGACAGTAACACATGGTATACTTGGAGTGGACATTCTCATGAGTCTCGGATCTTAAATCCAAGTCCGGACTGGAGTTAAACAAAGTGAGAGAAAAGTAGTAAAACAAAGAAGATCCAAATTAAGCACTCCTAAGTACATCATTAGTATAACTGGAAGAAAGAAGAGCCGTTCTATCTCCACAACTAACCTAACAATCTAATTAGAAGAACAAATGTCAACATCAACGAAAACGAGTTATGCAGAAATCATAGACAGTTCTTTGATTAAATAAACCCCACGAATGGAAGGAACAAGTATAGAAAGACAGACAGGCAGACAGAGAGAGAGAAACCTTCGTTCTGTTCGTTCTCAGTGAACTCCTTTTCAAGAGCCTTATCGATAATATCGGCGAAGGAGCCTTCTCTAAGCTTAGAAATGGAGGTGTTGGTGGCGCTGGCGTTGGTGAAGACAGAGCCATCTGAATCGGCAATTTCGAAAGCAAGTGAAAGCGGTAGAAGCAGAAGAAGAGCGCCGAATGGGAAGAGACTAAGCTGAAGAGGACACAGAGGTCCAGTTCCTCTTCTACTGAACATTGAAGTGAAAGAGCGGACTACACAAACCACTACAAGTTAGCGCTTAAAAAAGAGAGAGAGAGGGAGTTAATGAATGGACAAGGGAGTCAACTTCTGGTCATAGTTCTCATTGTCATAGATCATACCGCCCCACCATATCTGTTTTTTTAATAACGGATTTACTTAATATTAATAATTTATTATATTTTTAATGTAGTCAATATTAATAAATTTATTTCTCGTTGTCATGAATTGTTTAGAATAACAAATTGCAAAGGATATATATCAAATAAATTGATTTATCTATATATATTTAAATATTATTATTTATATTAAAATGTAATAATATTTGCATTTATTAATCTAATTTAAAATAAATATTATTTTTATTTAAAATAAATATATAAGAGAAGTCGTTACAACATTTTTTGTTGTTTTAGGAATGCATGATCTATTATTTTGTTTTCAAAATAAAATTTAAAGTACCTTTCGTAGTTTTAGGAATGCATGATCTATTATTTTGTTTTCAAAATAAAATTTAAGGTACCTTTCGTACAAAAGATAGTAGTGGACGATAACTCAACAATCTGCTTATAACTGGATCAAACATAATTGTAGTCCATCTACTGGGGATGTCACTACTGCTTGGCGATTTATACTTACATGTTGAATCATCTGGTGCTCCAGGAATAAATGTGTGATTGAAGGGGCCCAAGTCACCAACTCTATGCAAGTCAAACAAGTCGAATTCCTGTTTAGAGATTATAATTTGGCGTTTGTCGACCAGTCTCAAAGACAAACTCACCCGCCAACCTCCACCTTGATTGCTTGGATTCCCCCACCTGCGCGGTGGTTAAAGCTCAACGTGGATGGCAGTGTACTAGGGAGTTCAAGCATGGCAGGTATTGGTGGCTTAATTCGGGATAGCCATGGTACATGGCTAGCAGGGTTTTCTTGTTGTGTTGGGATCACTACCATCATGGTTGCAGAACTCCAGGCTCTCCGAGTTGGTATCATCTTTGCCAGAAATTTTCAGTATGATGGATTG
>JANJEY010000008.1:49009586-49024282 GCA_024703695.1 Erythroxylum cataractarum
CTATAGAGATTGCTTTGTATTGATGATATATCGGTACAATTAGATAGTTTACTGCTGGAGCAAGCTCCCCCTCCTGGTTTTCTAGGCCAAATTCCTAACAATACCGATAGGCAATCATTCTACCCTCATTCTCTTGCTAATATCCCCCTCTCTTCCTTCTCTCCCTAACAACCTTTGCCTACATGATAGTAATATTCTCACTCCCCTATCCCAACTTATTTCTATGGGTATACACCTTAATGGGCTTGATCGGAATGGGCTGAGAAGAGGATGGAATGTTAACAAGTACCAAGTCAATAACATTTTGACCATCTCGTAAAGGAGGTAATTACCTGGTAAATCATCTAGTGTAAGGACCCACTTCTTTTAGTGAGGCAAGGAGTGGTTCAGGTGTTGTTTCTGTTACTTCCCTTACTCATTGCAAACACAATTCCCTCCTGGCTAACAGCATCGAATTCTCTATCCTTAAAGATATTAAGAAGCTTTTTCTTGACATTTATGGTTGCCTTGTTACTTCCTCTTTTTTTCCTACCTTGTCTAACTTCATAGGCTTCAAAATTATCTTCTTTTCAAGTAATAGAATTGGAATTGCACACGAACTAAGACTTTCTTTAATAAATCCTTTCTTCAACAACTCCTTTAATTGTCTCTTCAACTCTTCATTCTTGATAGGACTCAAAGTGATAGGTCAGAAGATTTGGTTGAGTAAATCAAAGTACCAATTCAATAACATTTTGACCATCTCGTCCAGGAGGTAATCACCTCTATTTGTCCACCAAAAAGTAGATGGCAAGAACTTGAAATTGAAGCTTAGTATTCAACATTTTCTATAGAGTTCTCTAAAAATAACTCATAAAACTTCATGTTATGTTCAAAGATGATAGTTAAAAGTAATCTATGGAGACGTACAACCCCTTTGAAAAATAGTTTGACAATGTGGATAGTATAATAAGTCTTAACCATTATATTTGCACATGGTTTCATAACAAAACCAAATGGCATCTTTACCATATATGCATCAAGAACATATATATTGTTGCTTCTTGTAGTAATCCTTTCATTTTCTGTCATTGCTAAATTTTGACTTTGCAAGGGTGCTCATAGCTTCTCCCTTATTCCTATGTTATCTTAATTTCACATCGCGATTCAAATGTAATTCTCCTTCATCACCCACTGGTCAACAATCTTTATAACATCAAATAGTTGTTGGTTAATCTTTTTGTCTCCCTATTCTATTATTTTAGCTTGTCCTATTCTTTCAGCCTATTGCCCTATTGTTTCAATATGTTGTTCTCGTATTTTGATTTATTGTTCAAGGTTTTAGCCTATTATTCAGGTGTTTTAGTCTCTTGTTTATGCACTTCAACTTGTTGTTTAAGTGTTTCAACTTGTTATCCAGTTGTTTCAACTTTAGGGTTTTTCCAAAGAACCCACTTCATTATGTTTTTCTTCATCTTTAACGTTTTGATCATCTCCCACTGTCATACTCCATGAGTATCTTCCATTGCCAAACTTTCCATGCCATCAAGTATTTGAGCACCATCTACATGTAGGCTTGAAGATTCTAATTGATTAGCTGAAGGGGAGGTATGAATAATTTCAACACCCATAATAAACAGTTCTTTTAAGGTAGCGTCTGTTAAATTGGAGGAATCAAAATCAGAATATGATTTTTCAACAAAGATTTTCCTTTGCACTACGTGTTGTTGATCAAAATCAGTCCCTTCTCCATGTGTAGCATCAAATATAAGTTGTTGGTTCGCATGGTTTTTCTTATAGGAGTTTTCACTTTTTGGGGAATGTATGTCACCCCGATCTAGCCTCTCCAAAACCTATTGAACATACTTCCTCGTAGGAGTTGCTACATGTAAGTTGGTTTTTTGAGCATGTTGTAATCGAGGATCTTTGATATCCAATTTCCGCATAATTCTCAAAATCATTCATCTTGCTCTTAGTTGTTAAATAATCTTCTACATGCCCTTCCATAATTTGTTGCCATTGTTAACCAAAGCTCTAATACCAAATTGATATAGAACAGAAAGAAGAAGTATTAACTAATAGTTAAAAATCATAAAATTAAGAAATATAACTGATATTAGACTACTAGAATATCAAGTTTCAAGTATAAATTCTAGCTTGGAATGCTAAAATTTCAAATTAGGTATAGCTTGTTTTTTGGGGTTTGTTTGCTGGAAATTTTATGTTAGGATTTCAGGGTCTAATATAGCAAAAATTTTAGGTTAGAATTGTTATCAATTAGTGAGGAACAAACAATGGAGGATAGGAAACTAGGAATCACTCTTAGAAAAAACACAACACACTTTTTAGTTGAAAACTTAAGTTTGTAGAAAAATTTCAGAATATGTTGTTATTGAAGAGTTGAGTATACATATTTATAGAGAAGTTAATAGCACCCTTATTGTAGTAAAATAGGGATCCCAACAATTTTAAATCCTATTCTAACAAAAATTCTATGTTCTTAAATCTTAAACAAGTAGGATAACATATATAAAACAATAACATAGTTATCTTACTACTATTTCCTATCTAATAGAGAATCCTTATATAATTTGAATTTCAACCCTTGTTGTCTTTGCTATCAACTTAATTCTCATCCTCCATGCCACCAAATTAAGGCTTGTGGTTGACTAATTTTTCTTCTTTTATTTCTTGTATAGACTTTAAGCTCTTTTGCATCACTCTAAATCACCAAGAATACAAATTAAACAATAAGATGGCTTTAGTTTGTGCAAACTTTTAAACAAGCATACAAAAGTAGGCATGCACAAGCAATTGGCAATCAAATTTAAGGCAACAAAGTTGGAACATTAATTTGGACATTCTAAATATATCGTTGAACCTGATGTCAACATGACAATGGGAATATTCCTTTCATGAGCAAACTGGAAAACCATTTCATCTCGGTTTATTACACCACAAGGACTAATCTGTTACAATAGCCAAGCATAAGCACAACAAAAAATTCTTATGACAACAAACTGAATATTGATTATTATATTTCAAACCATTAGTAAAGTTTTGTTAATATTTCTTCCTTTAGTACCAAAATATCTTTGGAACAACTTTACATCATTTTTACACTTTCATAGATAGGTCATTAGATATCAAATCATTTACATTTCAACATGTAGCAATTAAATAAATTTATTATTAATGTTTTAATAACAAAACATCTAAAGTAAATTCTACCTTCAACCTCCCCAATGGATCTCCATCCAGAATGTCAGTGCCAGCATTGTATATCACCAATTGAGGCTTAAAATTAGGAGTCTCTGCAACCTATAATGGGTGTTTTTAGTTCCACATAACCAAATGAAATAGGTATACAATTATGAATCCATTGGATATTAAAGATCAAAAAAAGAAAACTAGAAAAGGAAAGGAGAAACATATAGAACTTCAAGGCATGCTAGCATTCTAATTTAAAGAATTAAAAGAACCAATTAAACAAAGATGTGTACCTATTAACTAATTAGCATCATGTTGGGAAACACCAAAATTATTGACACTCTAAAAACTCATTTAAATACTTGATGACTGTGATATAAATGACAATTTGAAGGAGTGATTTCATTCATTTCTGACTAATAGACACATATTTTGGCTTTATACATACTAACGCTCGTACAAGATAGAAAATAAATTTGTACAAATTTGTTAAATCCCATGATTTATAAGATACTTTATCATAATTTTATGAACATAATTAGTACTAGATTTTATGGACAATCATATTGATTATATTTTCCCACACTCCCCCTCAAGTAGAAAATAAATTTGTACAGATTTGTTAAATCCCATGATTTATGAGATAATACTTTATCCTAATTTTACTGACGTAATTAGTTCTAGATTTTATGGACATAATCATAATGATTACATTTTCCCACACCCCCCCTCAAGCTGGTGAATAGACATTAGCCATTCCCAGCTTGGATACGATGCTTTGAAACATTAGATTGCTTAACCTTTTGGTAAGTACGTCTACAAGTTGTCTATGTGTAGACATGTAAGGTGTACAAATCAACCCACTCTCTAACTTCTACTTGATAAAGTTTCTATCAACTTCGATGTGCTTTGTTTTATCATGTTGAACTAAGTTGTGAGCTATACTAATGGCAAACTTCTTGTCATATTAGAGCCTCATTGGGCCTTTCCACTTGATATTCAAATCTTCCAAAATAATCTTCAACTAAAGTAGTTCACAAATAACCCAAGTCATTGCCCGAAATTCAACCCCTGAACTAGATCGCACGATCACTTTTTTTTTCTTTTCCATGTCAAGGTTTCCACCAAGAAAGGTGCAATATCCAATGCATGACCTTCTATCAACAATTGACCTAGCATAATCAACATGCATGTATACTTCAAGTGCTAAACCTCCATTCCTTTTGAACATAATTCCTTTCCCTGGTGTTCCCTTGAGATACTATGGCACTCGGTGAGCTACTTGCAAATGGACTTCCTTCGGATTACCCATGAATTGGCTAATCACACTAAGTGCATATGCCATATCTAGTCATGTGTGAGAAAAATAAATAAGTTTTCCTACTAAGCGTTGATATGCTTACTTGTCCACTACAATATCTTCCTCTACTATTCCAAGTTTAGTATTTGAATCTATTGGAGTATTTGTTAGTTTGCAGGTTGTTTTACCTATTTTCTTGAGAAGATCCGTGATTTATTTCTATTGGGAAATATTCCTTTGCATAGATAGAACAACCTCAATCCTAGTAAAATATTTCAACCTCCCTAGTGCCTTGATCTCAAATTCTTTAGACAGCCGTTGACTTAAGATCTCTCTCTTAAAATTATCTCCCATCACAATTATGTCATCAACATACACCAAGAGAATTATGACTCCCCTATAGATGAGTGTAATGAATAATGTGTGATTTCATTGGCTTTGTTGGTATCCTATAATCATCATAACTCTTGCAAATCTTCCAAACAATGCTCGTGGTGATTGTTTGAGTTCGTACAAGACTTTCTACAATTTACAAATAGTATGAACAACCCAATTCTTTCCATAACTTAGCAGAATCTCCATATAAATTTCTTCTTCTAGTTCTCCATGTAGAAATGCATTTTTCACATTAACTTCTTGTAATTCCCAACTATAGGTAACTGCAAGTGACAATAAAACTCTAAAGTTTTCAGCTTTGCCACTAGAGTAAAGGTCTCCAAATAATCAATTCCATAGGTTTGAGTATATCCCTTGGCTACCAACCTTGCCTTGTATCTTTTTATTGATCCATCTACTCTGCATTTAACTGTGTACACCCATTTACATCCCATCAATTTCTTCCCAATCGAAAACTTCACTAAAGGTTTGAGTATTGCCTTGTATCTTTTTTATTGATCTATCTGCTCTATATTTAATTGTGTACACACATTTACATCCCACCAGTTTCTTCCCAATCGAAAACTTCACTAACTCCCAAATTTTATTTTTCTCCAATTCCTCCCATCTCCACATCCATAGCTTGTTTTCATTTCTCATTGGACAAAGCCTCAAATAAGGTGGTAAGGATGGTAATGGTGTTTAGACTAATAAGAAAGGCTTTATGCTATGGTGAATAATTTTTAAAAGACAAAAAATGTGAAAGAAGATATAAAGGTCTTTTTCTACACTCATTCCTTTTCTAATAGCAATAGGAAAATCATAGTTATCATCACTCACCTCAATTTTGTAATAAAGGATTAGAAATTGTTACCTCATTCTTAAGATTTGGGTGGTTGGACTCTTAGACATGCATAGATTCTGGAGCAACCTTTTTCTTTCTTGCAAACACATTTCCTTTGCCAAATCTCACATTTTCAAGAGCATAATGTTTTTTCTTGAGGATTCTCAATTGCATCTACAAGTTCAAGTTCTCTCACTTCTTTAATGCAAGTTCAGGTTTAGGTGGCGCAAATTTAGGTGGTGTAGGTTCAGGTGTATCATTTTATGGCATGAAAAGTGACAAGTAAGAAGCCTTTATCCTTATCTTCCATTGTTGAATTCTCTCCTTGAAGAGAAGGATCTTTGAAGTAAGGCTATTGCCCATGAAAATTGACATCTGTTGAGACATACAGATCTTATTGCCTTTGGATCTAGTTTCCCTCAATTTTGACTAAGGACATGGACAAATGATAAGCACCCAAATATTCTAGGAAAAAGATTATTAGTAATGAGTAGTGCAGTGTAGAAGGTTAATAGTTTTTCCAAGGGGATGTTGAATCCTAAGATCCTAGAAGGCAAACAATTTATGAGATGAGTTGCTATAAAAATGACTTTCCCCAAAAAAGATTTAGGCATGTTGTTTTGAAACATAAAGACTCGAGTTGTTTCAAGGAAAGATAGTTTTTTTTTCTTTTTGCTACCCCATTTTGTTATGTGATATTAAGATAACTGGACTCGTGGACTATCCTTTCCTTTTGAAAGTATGGAGTGAAGATTTGATTAAAATAATCCTTGGCATTATCTGAGCCAAACCTTTTGATATGGACTCCAAATTGGTTTTTTTACCATAGAATAAAAATTTGCAAGAACGAAACTAACCTCAAATATATGTTTAGGATGGAAAAGCCAAGTAACACGATTACAATCATCAATGAACGGGACAAACTATCTCTCCCTAGATACATTAGGAATAGGAAAAGGACCTTAAATATCACTGTGGATGAGCTAAAAAGGAGTGGAGCTTCTTTTATTACTAATTGAAAATGGTATACGCTTGTGTTTAGCAAATTCACACACTTCACAATAAAAATTTTCAACATCTAAACCTTTAAACATAGAAGGAAATAGAATTTTAATAGCCTTAAAAGATGGGTGTCCGAGTTAGGAATGATGAACCCAAATGTTTTCTTTATTGGATGAAATAAAGGAATGAGATAATCTACCCTTGAAATGTTTGACAGACTCGATGCATTAAGATAGTAGAGGTCATCCCATTCTTTCGCATGTCCAATCATATTCTCCAAATCCTTGTCTTGAAATACACAATAACTTTGATGAAAAACCACAATGCAACATAAATCGTGAGTAAGTTTTTGTATAGAGATAAAGTTTGTGGATAATCTGGGGACATGAAGTACATTTCTTAAGGTTAATGAAGGACTCACTTTAACATCTCCCACACCTACTACAATTGTTAAAGAGCCATTAACTATAGCTATATTTCTACCACTAGGATATAAGGAACAAGTGGAAAAAAACATGTGGTGAATGAATCATATGGTCAGTAACTCCAGAGTCTATGACCCAAGAGTTAGCCAAGGTTGTACCTAAGATCCTTAATCCAATAAAGAATGAAAACTCACCTAAATATGCCAAAGAATAGGTACCTAATGGGTGTTTAGGGTTGCAACTCCCAAGTCCATGACCCAAGAGTTAGCCAAGGTTGTACCTAAGATACTTAATCCAATAAAGAATGAAAACTCACCTAAATATGCCAAAGAATAGGTACCTAATGGGTGTTTAGGGTTGCTAATAAGTGATCTCACCCTCTCAATCTCTTCTTGGTTGAGACTACTTAGCTCTTGTGGTTCTAATTCACTATTTTGTCCTGCACCAACAAGGACTTGGGCATTGCTCCTTGATTGCTCTCCTTTCTATCCCCATTCTTTCCTTGAAGGCTTTCCATGAAGCTTTCAACACTTTTCACATGTATGGTATGCCTTCTTGTAATAACTGCAACATAAATTGTCATAATTTTAAGCCTTTGGTTGACTAGTTTTCCAATTTTAAAAGAGAATGCTCATTCCATATTTGTGGTTGATTTATTGCTATCACTAGCCACCATGACTAAGTTGTCTGTAACATGTGGTTCCAGAATGAGTGTTCTACTTTTCTCACTTGGAATTAGTGCCACAACCTCATTAAAACATGGTACCTCTAGTTTGCCAATCCTTTATCAAATTCAGGATTGAGTCCTACAAGAAAATCATAAATCCTATCTTGATCAATGAAGTCTTTTACAATAGGAACACATTTTGGTTTTACAACTCTGTAGTGATCAAGTTCTTGCCACAAGGATTTCAATTGGATGGCATATTCAATGATTGTTTTGTTTCCTTGTTTTCCAGTCATTGTCTGCACCTTAACTTCATATACCATATTCAATGATTGTTTTGTTTCCTTGTTTTCTAGTCATTGTCTGCACTTTAACTTCATATACTTGGGCTGCATCCCTAGCGTTGGAATAGGTTCATTGAATTGCATCCCAAATATACTTAGCAATATTTAAAAACACGCATGTGTCCATAATTTCAGGAATCATATAACTCCACAACCATGCCATAATTATGGATTCTTCTTGATCCCATGCTTCAAACCAAGGTTCTTCTGGCTTGGGTCCAGCACCTATGGTTAATCTTCACTTTTAGCACTATACAAACAAGTTGGGACCACTTTAGCTCATTTTTCCCATCTAATCTGTATGCAGCACACATACTTTGGATTTCTATAGGTTGTGGGACCAAACAACCTGCTATAATTCAGATATAGGTGTCTCTGCAATTTCTGACATCTTCAAGGACAACTTTTTTTTAGGCAATCAAGGCCTTTCACAGGAAATAGAAATAACCAGAAATGAAGGCTGGTAAAGATACTTTATTTTGATATAAGAAAACGAAGTACAAGGAAAAGAATGGCTAAACAACTAAAGATTTCATTTCTAAGAAGACCTACAGCTCTGCTACCATGACAAAAATGACATAATTTGAAGGAGAAATTTTATTCATTTCCAACTAATAGGCATAAATTAGCTTTATACACACTAAACTTATAATAGAAAATAAATTTGCACAGATTTGTTAGATCCCATGATTTATAAGATACCTTATCCTATTTTTATAGATATAATTAGTACCAGATTTTATGGACTAAATCATACAGATTACATTTTCCCACACACTATCAGCATATGATCTTACAGGTTGGACTCATGACCAGAGCATATAACAAGGAAAAGAACTACAAGACACTAAGGAATAAAGTCCAAATTGTTGGGGAGAAACTATAACGCATGGCACACAAATCCTAGGAGATAATCAAAAAACCTCTTTTCAAAAGCACACATCAAATGTAGTATTTCAACTAAGATGAAGAAAGCCCGTATGAAATCAGAGGAAAAGCATGTTGAGATTAAGCAGTGTAAAAATACATACTTCGTTAAGTGCTTTGTTTAATTTTGCCAAATACTGCTCTGTTGTTGTCCCACTCTGATGAAATCATAGGAATAAGTTTTTCTTGCATAACTTAATATTATAATCAATAAAAATTTAACAAGAAAAAATATTGATGAGTTACCACTACTTCAACTCTGTGGTTAATGTATCTCCTTGCCTCAAAATCCTATTAATGACAATACATGAAAGAAGAAAAAAAAAGCATAAGAAATCACATGGTGTGAAAAGTATATTTTAGTCTAAAAACAATCATCTTGAAACAGATAAAAGACAAAAGTGAAGAATGAAAAATATATAAAAGGGAAGCTTGAGCTTAAGTTCAATATTAGAACTTACAAATGGATATATGTCGGGATTGTACATATCCAGAATATATACTCGGTCTGTCAGTTAAAAATATAATGAGGCATCTTTAAGTAAACAAATCCTTGTATAATGAAAGATCTATATATAGATAAAAAACAAACCATACCATCATTAGAAAAATCCATTTCATGGCCATTTCCTTGATGTGCATCGAGGTCAATTATCATTACACTGTAGATATTTTGTGAATGACGATATCAGAATAAGAGCAAGTTCAAGAAAAGAAGTCAAAGGTACACCTTTTTACTTAAATTCCACCTTGATATGTCTAACAAGACAAAAGCATAGTGTATGCAGAGGGAAATGTCTGCATAAGCACAAAATCCGCCGCCTTTTTCTCTGGAACAATGATGAAACCCTCCTCCTATATTAATGGCCCATGATCTATGTTTTGCAAGCTTAGCTGCCAAAATGGTTCCTCCAACCTATTGTCAAGAATAATTATCACATACAAGTAAACCAATAAACTAAACAATCAAAACAAATACCTGTTTGCGAAAGGGGGAAAGAACTTTTTGCTGTAGGAGACAATTAGGAAAGACTGCAACAGGAGGGACCTATATGGTATGCATTCTTAGTCAACAAAAGAATGTAAGCACAATTTGTAGCTAGCAACTCTTCTAAAAAACTATTAAAAAAAGCATATGTTCAAATTCTTCGATAGAGAAGGACAAAATAAATAAATATTATGCTAAGTATATCTAAGTATAAATTTAAATAATCTAGTTTGTTTTATAAAAACACGAAGACCCCAAAGAGTTAGTTTTATCATCCTAAAGCGAACAACTAAAATTAGGATACTTCTATCCTAAAGTATTTCTGCAAAGTTGGTGACCCCAAAGCAAATTCAACAAAGAACTAAAATAGAAACATGTATTACAACAAAAGGAGCTGCATATCACCTCAATTATCCTGGCAACATTTGCACTATTCTTTAGGCTCTTCAAGTACAACTCTGTATGTACCTGTCAAAGGCAATAAATTATACTGTTAAAGTAATATCCACGATAATTAATCATCATCAGTAAGCAAACACAAATTAATTATGATTCACTTCCCAAACTTATCCAATTGTTCAAAGTACAACTTAGAAATTCTAAAAACCATAATTACAAGCATTAATTATGCAAATTTGGGACAAAACGGTTATTCTAGAATGTCTTAACCTCTTATGATTTATTGATCTGAAAACAATATAAGCAAAAGGAGATAAAAGAAGATAAAAGCTTTAGAAGATTAAGTATTTACCACAAGCAGATCCTCCTTTGAAGCTTCTCGAGGTTCTACAATACCATCTTTGGCCAAACCACCACCGATGATGAGAAATTGGCAAACACGACCCCATTTAGCAGAATCAAATGGGTGCCTACATTCAGGATTCAAGTGAACATTAAAATCATAATCCTAGAACTAGTTTAGAACTTAGAACCAATAGTACACACAATTTGACCAAAATTATGACCCAAACATGATTTGCATCGAGAATTGACCAAGAGAAAATGCTATGACAGACTTAATTTTTACTAAAGTTCTAAAGTGGAACTAGGAGCCAATGCAATAAATGATTTCACATGTTTCTTCAGACGGACAGTAGAGATAGTTTGAGTAGCAAGTTTTCAAAACTTTATTTGTATCCAGGTTTCTAGTCGCACTGGAATTCCTAAGCTTCAACTAAGGTGGAGGATTGTTTATAGAGCTTCTACAAATTGTGAGAACTGGTTATATGAAGCACTTTCAGCTGCTACCATTATAATTCTTGATCTATGGAGTTTGCGCTTTTGATGATGGCTGGATTATAGAATCACGAAACCTTTAAACTTCCAACGTTTCACTTACATGATGATCCTTCGATGGAAACTTAAATGCTCCTTCTCCTAAAACCATCTTGGTACAACCATAGTAGGAGCACAGGCCTTCCAGAAACTTAATGGCTTAATATTTTCTTGATGAATCAACACAGATGGACTGTTCAATGCAATACCAAGTCCACGACCGAAAACCCAGAGACCGCAAAGTAACAAATAAATGAAACTAATTCACAGCATAGTATGAGAGAAGCACATTCACGCACATCTTCTCCATGCCAAGAAAAGAGATGTCATAGCCCGGCGAGTAAATGATGGGAACCTGTAAGATCAAAAAATGGAAAAATAAAATAAAAGCAAACATATTTAGTACAAACTCGAAATGAAATATATATATATATATATATAAACTAGTTTCAATAAAGGAAGCCACCTTGTTGGGAGGGATATCGATGTAGAGTTTACTGGAGCTAATAAGCTCTTGCGGAGCGGTGGACATTTTGTTCCTTGGTCGAATAATGTAGCGGTAAACCAAGTAAGAGACTTCGATGGCAGCAATTGCGAGGACGGCAAAATAAAATGTTGGTTTTAAGATATTACGATTTGACTCACCACCGCCTAACATCATGACTCGGAAGCTCATTCTTTCTTTGTTGTCGGATTTCCCAACTCATGTTGCAATTTTGTTCTTTTTTTCCCTTCACTTTTTTCTTTTTCTTCTTTTCCGAAATTCACTTTATTCCTTTTGTTGGGCGTTGATTAGATACTTTGCTGATTATACTTGTTAGATGATTTTGCCCCAAAATAGGGTTGTAATAGATAGATGATTTTGCCCCCGAAATAGGGTTGTAATAGAATAATGGGTAAAGCAGACATGAATAATTTTTTAATTAAAATTTTCATTTTTCCTAATTTTAATATAAAATGAACAGGGCCTAGTTTAAAACTAGATAATGGCCTTATTCCTAAAAAATGTGAATAAAGGGTGCTTAGTTAATTGGTATAAGAATAGAAGAGTGAGTAAAGAATGAAAAAAGATTATTGATAATATATTATGACTGAATAAACAATATTTTTATATCTTCTTTTGGGGGCAATACTTCATATTCATCATTCTATTCCTCATTATATTTATTATAATTTTTATTACTATTCTCTCAAGTGAACCAAGCATGCCCTTAATATTTTGATATCTCCCTTTTATGTCCTATGTGAAGTCCTCACACATTTCATTTTGGTGGTGCTCTCTAGCCTCCCTCATTTGACCAACTCTTTGCCTCTTTTCGGTCTCACTCATTTTCCATTTGTAATAAGGTTATTAGGTAGCAATTATAAAGCCTAATACCAAATTTCTTGTTTTTTTTTTTGTTGAAATAGTAAAAGCTACATGTTTTAGATCTCAAAGTTTAGAGCGTATTTCTCCTACTCCAACCAATTAGTGTGTTTTAGGAGCCCAAAAAACTCAATCATTGTGTTTTAAGAACCCAAGCTTGGTTCCTTAATAATTTGGTTCCTTCTTTTTAATCAATATTTTCAAATATTTGCTTAACATTCTTCTTTCAATATACTAAAATTTATCAGTATGTCTAAAATTAGCACAAAAGTAGCGCACCATATTATATAAGTAATGATGATGCATAAATGCATTGCTTTATATTCTATGCGATGTGTGTATGCATAATGTGGAAGTTCTCTTTGGACATTAAATATGTTGATTGGTCTCCAAAAAGTCCTATTATGACTATATGTATGATGCCTATTATGAATGAAGACAAAATGTGTAGATCACGTCTCTCAAATGATTGAGAGATTTAAAGAGTTAGATTAATGAGCCATAGGAGTATTGCGATGTAGAACAAAATTAGTACATCCATGACACGATTTTATAATTATGTTCAAATGCATAATATGATCATACATACATTAATTGTGAGTTAGACAAATGGCATTTAATGAACATATTTCAGAGTATGGAATTGAAGGTAACATGAGATATGAATATATTTTTCCAATGCCTTGTACTTTGGTTTACTAATGACAAGGATTGATTAGATTTCAATTAGAAAATTTGGAATTTAATATTATGGATTGGGAAATTGATGGATTAGAACGCACATTTGGACTAGGACAAATGCCAAGTGGTAAGATAAATTGACGCATGAAAAATGTTAATAATTTATCCTATAATTGAGTGACATTTGGCATAGCTAAATTGGTGACAAATGGACTAGTAATTAATTGAAAAATGGATCAATCATTATGTGACAAAATGGGTTGGTAAATTGATGACAAATGGCACTGATAAATGGACAAATGGCTGCATTACTTAAATGACATGTGAACTAGTTTTAATGGTCACATATGGCAACATATATATGTGATATATGTTGAACATGCCTTTAGACATATGGCCATTCTATTAGATGATACCTAACACCTTAGGTGTAACATTCAGCAGGAGCAAACTTAATTCAGCCCTTTCTTGTTCTTTCTTCTCTCACACACACCACCAAAACTCTCTTCTTTCACCTCCCTGAGTTTGGATGATTATGCCTAATTTTTGCTCAAATAGTCCATGTTTTAGCCTCACAAAGTTAAGTAAAAGATCAACTTGAAGTTGCCTTATTGTCCTAGCTGAAATCCTTCCAAGTTTAACCTTGAATGTGTGATGATTCTACATGTTTGGAGTACTGATTTAGAGTGACTTTTGAGCTGGGATTAGAACTAAACAAGTAAGTAAAAGATTAGTGTTTATGACTTGTTATAATAGAGAATTGATGATGATGAATTACGATGAATTCCATACGAAGTTAATGTTTAGGTGTGCTAGAATTTGATAACTGGAATGTTTTTTATTGAACATGCTTTGGTATTTTGGCTATATTTTGATATGTAGATTTTCAAACGAGATGATCCTTAATTTAAATTGAACTAGAGACATTTGGCTACAATTTTTAAGAAAAATTGAATTTGAATTATGTACTTAAGGGTCTTGAAATTTAGCTTGAAATTGAGTTTTGGCTTAGGCTATAACACTACCCGTGACATAAATCATGTCTTATTGTTATCGAATAAACTGTATTGATGTAGGCTGAACCAGACAACGTTATCTTTATAAAAGTTGTAACTTCTTATCTTAACTTTCAATTGATATAAAATTTGTAATTTTTGGATATTGGAATTGAGAGATACAAGTTGTACAACTTTGAGTGCATGATTATCCACGAGCCAAAATTTCAAATATACTTAATCTGTAGTATATTGAGTATAACTTCTGGAATACTGAATCAAATTGTATGATCTTAGTATCATTAGAAACTTAAGACA
>JANJEY010000008.1:49084529-49095630 GCA_024703695.1 Erythroxylum cataractarum
ACATAACATAATATCCATTATTCCATTGCTATAGTAAATTCAAGTAATATAGTTTAATACAATTTACATTCCTATGATAATGCAAATGATGTAAAATATTTGTCGTCTACATAATACCTTAACCAAAAGCCTTTAATTGATGCAAAATAACCAGATTAACACTAACATTGTTTGCATTACAACTACAAAAGACCCAACTAATATAAAATAATTTAGTTAGGCAACATCAATTGCATCATAAGTTTATAATATTTACAAAAATATTAATATGCTTCCTCAAATGATTCATAGACTAAAAGATGGATGGAGGAATCCAAGTACAAAAGACTTTTTTAAATGACTTGGCAAAGCGAATAAAACCTGAACTTTGGCAACATAATAACACAGTAGTCTTACCAATATCCATTTGAGATATGCCAATATTAACAAGTTCATTGATGAGCTCTTGCATCTTCACATCAGTTAGGGAATCAGATTTAGACTTCACAATCCAAGTATTTGTAACAGTTGCATATTGTGAGGCCATTTGTTCTCAAATAAACTCAAACTTAGTAGTAAAATTGTCTAACCTTGTCTCAATAGTATTTTAAAGTGTTGTTGGTTTTTTTTTTCTTGTAAGAACTTTCCTTTCTTGGTGACAGTTTGTGTCGTCGTTTGTGTCGCCATTTTCGAATACGGTGGTGAGTCATGTTGATCTACATTAAAAATGCAGACAATAATTATCCAACATATAGATAGGGCATGTTGAAAAGCTAGGTAATAACAGTGAAAAAGAGATAAAACAAGAAGTGAAGTTAATAGAGAAATGAGACATATTTGTTTTGATATATTTAAAATTATGAACGAAAATGATGTTGTGTAAGATCTTTCCTAATGGATTTTTCCTAAATACGATTTAAGTAGCTAGACACCAAATGGATCAAACCTGGGACCACTACATGCTATGTTAAAATGATAACTTGGCTATCCTATTGTATTCTTTGCTAAGGATATTCTCTTTTGAAACAAAATAGCATGATCAGTTTATTTGGCTAGTTAGTCCACTGAAAATGTCATTAGCTATAATTTTCCTATTGGGTTACGTAAGTACCTAGTATGGTTTCTGATAACTGATAAACCATTAGTTATTTCTTCCATGATTGGCTATCAATAGATACTCAAATAAGAGATGCCAATCAACACACCATAATTAACAATCATATCATGCATATATAGATTATGACATACAAAGATGAAAAATTCCACTCTTTATCGATGTCCTGTTCGAGTAATTCAAAGTGTAGTTCTTTCTGTAAACTTAAAATAACCATATAAGAAATTGAGAAAAGTTTACCATTTGCATCATGAAATTAAAAAAAATTGAAGACCTTAATTTTTAGCGTAACATCTGCATAAATTCTGATTACTTCAGTTACCTACAATCATGCAACTCCTTTTTCAAAAACTCATGTTGATGATAAATGGTTATAGACGTATCATTAAAATAGAACCAACGAGCAAGAGGAAATTTAAGCATATAGCTCTTTCCAATGAAGTTGGTTGTACAGTCATACTAAATCTAGTGAGAAGCATAAAGAAGCCACTACTCAAGGTCCTTAATGTTGTGCCTCAATTACATATCTCTAGATGCCAGGCTACATATTATTGACATAATTTCCACTAAAAGTTAAACTTGAGTTAATAAAGTGGGAAATAATCCTATCTACCATATGGGTCAATCCTTTGCATTAAGACCTCAAGTTTAATCCCTAGTCATATTGATTACTGAGCAACCAGGCAATTCAGCAGAAACAATATATAGATAGGTAACTCCAAAGTACTTACAGAAAACGTAGTGTGCTAGTCAACTATGTCATGCTTACAAAATGACTTATTATGTATTATCAATTTCTGATAAAAATGGAGACAACAAAACTTCATTATATATGTTGTAACTTGTTTAAGAATCACATGTTCATAAGGCTACATGATATTGCAAGAGACATTATTATTTTAAATATTTACATGAGCAAAATTTTGAGAAAATCCTCACTACTGATAGGATTCAAATAAAAGCTGTTGATCATGAAAAAAAACTAGCAGTCATAGCTTCTAAAAACCTGAATATGGTAACCGGTCTATATTCTAAAACTAGAGATTTTAACAAGCAACAAGTAGCTTGCTGAGATTTCATATGTTTAAAAGGTGAATAGGCTAAAAGTATAGAAAACAATCCTCAGGCATCATCAGCAACATATTATTGTCATGTTTCTAAATGCAGGAAGTGGAGGGAAGTGACATCTTCAATAACAAAATAGTGGATTTAGTTAGCCTTAATCCTAAGGCAACATGGTGGGACAGTTTTGTTAGTGACAATTCAATACCTAGGATGGAGAAATGCCACTTGCATTACATTGTAAGTGGTGATTTGGTCCTTAATAGACGAACCAACAAATCATTCCAACCGTTTATTAGACCTACTAACAGCAAGATTAGATCAGAATATGGTATCATCAACAAATATGCAAAACCAATTAATATTAGCAAAAGTAATAAGGAAACAACAGAGTAATCAAGAAGGCTGACACAGATTTCAGCATATCATATTTCACCAGTAACTTCTTCCTTCTCCTTAATTTTCTCATTGTTCTAATCCTATATTTAGTAAACCTACATCGTTGATCTTCTACCATTATGCCCAAAAGTTCGAAATCAATGACACCATGAAAATTTTGGTTTATGTGGCATAAGATGCCTCAAAGAAGATAAAGTAAGAAAGGAATTGGGGATTGATGGTCGTAAGAATTATGGAAGGCCCAGATAAAGGAGGAAAAGTTTTGGTTAACCAAGCATTTCAACATTTGTTTCAGAATATAAATGAAGTTGCTATAGGCTTTTAAAATTCACTTCAGTGTTTGTATAAAGCCTTCTATATAATTAACTTTCAAGTCAGCTTAATCCTTTTCTGTCATTTGGATGTTGAGTTTTGACTATGCTACGGATTTTCAAGTCAATTAAGTTTTGCAAATTCAAATTGATTTTTATCAATTATAAACAAATATTGAAGATAAGGATTCCCTTTTAAAACTTAAACAGTAATATCGTTATTGTATCATTTTAATTTTCGAACAACCATAAAGCAACATTCTTTCAGTATAAACATTAATACATGAACATTTATATACTGAGAGTATAGTGTTTGAAATTATAAGACACCAACAAAAGATGACTAAAGGATTTAACCAATTCTTTATACAGTAATTATATCTATTGATGAGATGATGTCACATTTGCAATTAATCCTATTATTCAATTGATATAGTAAATAAAATTTGCTCACTACATATATAAATATCCATAACTCAACAAAAGGGAATAGAAGTTAAATAAAAGATATTATGTGAATTTAACGTAATTAGTATGAGAAACCATAGAACTAGTCATATATATCCATTCAATCTTATACACGGGTAAAAAATTCAATAATGTACATAGTAATGTAGTATAGGACTACGCACACAGACAATAGGCACAACATTTAAGGAGATGGGGTATGATCTAATGATATTCTTCTTTTCTACTTCTGCAATTTCTACAGTATTGCAGCTATTAGTATAAGAAAAAAACAACACAAAAGTATAATATTGAATGCATTCTTTTAATGGGAAACCTGTAACACAATTCATTTGTGGACTTGTAGAAGATGCTATAGCACCATTTTTTTCGACTATCTTCAAGTTTTTGTTTGGACTTTGAAGGTCAAATCTTTCCAAGAATATGGGACAATGATTATGTTCTTTCATTCGCCATTACCTTCTACTACTGCTCTTTCGTTTCATTTTGTCTTTGTGAAACGTGTGGGTGGAAAGTAATGGCAGAGAGGAGGAACAGATTAAAAGGACAGATCCCAACTTTGTCATTTTCTGTGCATGGTTGTACAAGACATACACACAAAAAGTCATTGCTTACTTTAGTTTCTTTTCAAATTTTAACAGAACATTTGTGATGATAAATCCAACCTACAAAAAACTTTAAACAATTCCTCAAGACAACCTTCCTCGGTATTCATCAACCTAAAAGTCAAAACAAATCCTAGAAATAATAAACAGAAAACAGATACTTAAAATCCAAAGATTAGGTTTCGACAGTCATTTAGCTTCATAATCAACATTTTACTAGACCAAGAACAAAAAACAAAGTATTTGACAATATATTATTCATGTCGACATTTAAATTTGCTTGTGTCATTACGTTTGCGTTAACACCTAACAAGCATATCCACCACCTACACCCACTATTTTGTAGAAGAAAAGAAACACAGAATCATTATTGCTTAATTACCCATTCCTAAGTACTCATAGTCACTAACCAAGAATTGCTTAATTTCTATAAATAGCATTTGAATGAGGAATTAGTGCAAATGGAAAATTGCAGCACACCTTTTCCTGAAGTAACCAGTGCAAATGAAGTAGCAGGAGGGTAGCTAAAGAAGTTTCTAGATAGGCTTTTTGCAGTGGCTCCTCGAATACCTCAATGATTGATTGAGGGTGTCACAGTAGAATCTTACCAAGAGGACAATGACATATGGAAAAAGCATTTAGATACCTATAAAAAGATCAACAGATTGTTTGGCACTTCGAGATATCGAAATGTAATGGATATGAACGCAGGGCTTGGGGGTTTTGTTATTGCACTTGAATCACCAAAATCTTGGGTGATTAATATGGTACCTACAGTTGTGAAGAACACATTAGGTATAACTTATTACACAGTTGTGAAGAACTACCTTTATAGTCAAAAAGACACCGTACTGCACAAAACAAAACAAAAGGCTAACCTTTTTTACGAAAGCAGACTAGGAGAACTGGAACCCGCTTGATCCAGTGGAATTATTTGAAGTATCTAGAGGTGAAGGTGGAGGAGGAACTGGTGGAAGCTGTAGAGATTGTTTCTAGTTCTCATGGAAGAGAAAGATAGGTAAAAGAGTGAAGACAGTGCTTACGGTCGCAACAAAATCTCGTGCCAGAAAATAAAAAAATGATTCCCATTCCTCTGAATTACTAGGGGAATGGAGGATTGGAGAGAACTAGGTAATGAAAATGTTAACCCTTCAATGATAGTTTGATGCCAAACATATGTTTTCATTCCATACCCATACATTTTCTCCCGTTGCCCCCAAACAAGCATACCCTTAATCTTTTCATGTTTGTTAGTGTTATTGTATGGTAGTAATAAGATATCCTCTTAAAGAACCTATATAATTTGATCTGAAGATTGAAAGGACGTTGAGAAGGTTATGAAGGAAACCAGAACAACTTTAGAAATGCAACAAGAGTTTGAATTTGAAGAAACAATGATTGATATGAGAATATTAAGGAAATTGACTGCACCAGACTTAACTGGAATACCATTATGCATTACTTTTCCTAATTTTTCTGAACATGTTAACTTTGAGCCTAGGTCTGGCTTAATCCATATTTTGCCTAACTTTCATGGACTTGCAAGAGAGGATGGAAACAATCATCTCAAAAAATGTGAAGTGGTCTATCTGAGTCTGAAACCTCCAGTGGTGACAGACAAGTAGACCCCGTTAAGGGCTTTCCCATTGTCACTAAAAGATGCAGTAAAGAATTGACTATTTGATTTGCCTGCTAGGAGTATCAACACATGGATTAAAACAAAGAGGTTGTTTTTGGATAAATACTTTCCAGTATCAAAGAAAGTTGGCATAAGAAAGAGATATGCAGGATATAGTAATACAACATGGAGTCCCTTTACTAGTATTGGAAGCACTTCAAGAAGTTGTGTATCAATTGTCCTCACTACAACATTTCAGAGCAACTCTTTATCTAATACTTCTAGGAGGGATTGTTACCAATGGAAAGGAGTTTGGTTAATGAAGCGAATGATGGGGCACCCTGTGGAAAGACTCCCATGGAGATCTGAACATTAATTAAACACATGGTAGTTACTACTCAACAATTTGACACTCATAATAATGTTCAACGCATAAAGTGGGTAAATATTTCATCTATTGAACATCGTTTAAATGAGTTAATATCTTTTGTTAAACAAATTACTGTAGGACGGGCACAGGTAAAGACGTACGAAATATATGCAAATACAAGCCATCCGATTCATAGATGCCTGACCTTGCAAGAGGGAAGTTATTGATTGCAAAATAAACTACTAATTTTAAGCTCAAAACTTCAAGTATACAGGTCGTAACTTATAATAAAAAGTGAATATCGATCCCACAAGGATTGTGCTTAGTCATCACTTATTTCTGGTTGCTCTTTGTTTAAGAAATTGATTCAAACAAATTTAAATAGATAAGTAAAACAAAGACAAACTAAAGGTAAAAGGAAACAACACAACCATAGTCAAATCCAAAATCGTAAACTAAAACTTGGAGAAAATCAAGATTAAAAATTATGGCTTGTCATTATCCCTATTTCCTCCCCTTTGGTTAATTGATTCAATTTATGCTGGGCCCAAGATTTCCTAAAATTTTAGCTACCCTCTTTCAAGGTGCAACTAAATATCACTAGTTAAATAAATTAGGATTAACTTTGGGATCTCTCGATATGCAAAGCCTTTCTTAAACATTCAACTAGATATGAAACTATCATATAGGCAATATATCAATCTATTGAAATCTCTTCCTAATAAATCAACAAGTTGTTATCTATAGGTCTATTAAACGTCAGCTCTCGTTGTACATTTAACACAGATTACCAAGCTCACTCTCTCGATTTGTTGTAAGGTTTAAGCTCAATAAATAACACAAACATTTATATTATCAAATCAACAACTGAAGGTTTATAAATAGTTCAAACCATAAACCCTAAAAAATATTTTAGCCACTCATAATATCATTAACATCCCCAACAACCAAACAATCCATAATAAAGATGCTAAAGAGAAGAAATACGAAGTAAGAACTAAATGAAGCAAACTCATCCTCTTTTTTGCCCAAATCTAGAAAATCTGGAATTGGTGTGTTCTTTGCCTAATTGGGAATGCAATTCTTGATTTGTCTAGCTCTCTCTAAGCTCTCAATCTGTCTTTTAGCTCAAGGAGGCAAGTTTCCCACAACCCCATTTTCAGCCCTAGGGATTTGTGCCCTTATATATCACATGACAAGTCATAAAACCCTAAAAACAAGTGAAACATGCGTGTTCATTCTACCTACAATTCCTACGATCATGGGTTAATGTGGTAGAAATATTTTAAAGAGATTTCCCATAATCGTGGGAAACAGGCCCATTCCTACGAACATGGGTTCTAATTTTATAACTCCTTCGCTTCTCTTCTCCTCTTTTGGTCCCTAGCTCAATCATAAAGGTGGCCATCCTTAATTCCTACACCAAAATGATCAATTCTTACCATAAACCAACATCAAATATAAAAGAACAATCATGAAGATCAAAGTAAATAAAAACACACAAAATAAGTCCTAAAACACCATAATAATAACCTATTATGCAAGAAAAACATGCCAAATACTTAGAAAAACACACACTAATACACAATTGTCAACTTCCCCAAACTTAAATCTTTGATTGTCCTCAAGCAAAATCAATCACAACTAATCAATTCCATTACTTCATTTTCAAAAAGATCAAAGCATGCAATCCCTCAAAGTTTGGCCAACTCAAATTTCAAGCTACTACACATATCATGACTACTTTTCATTAGTGTACATAAGCAAACTCAACTTATGGCACCAACACTCAAAGATAAGTATAAATACAACATGAATCTTCCTCACAGTTTCACTCATTTCTCTCAAGTGTTTAATGGTTAGTGTTTCGTTCAAGCTCCCTATAGGAAATGACACTACCATAGGCTTGTTAATACACCAATTCTCCTCTACAATGATTACATGGATAAATAGATCAAAAGGAATTATTTTGGGTTGTAACGTGAAAAAAATTAAGGTGGATCAAAAAGGGTAAACGGTTTAACACAAGCATTCATAAAGTAATAAGTGAATACTACTCTGCACCTATTGATGCTACTAAAATGTTCTCCCTTTTTCTTTTTCTTTCTTTTTCTCCCTTTTTTTATATATAAATATAGAAACAATGACCAAAATAGCAACTAAATGAAATGTGGTCCAAGAGTAGAAGTGTCACTTAACTCATCTTGGAAAAAAAATTGTAGCGAAAATCCCAAACTAATATATCGTTTAATACTCTACTAAGCTTGTGAATGGGTAGGCTAATAGGGTTTTGAGTTTTAAAATATGGGGCATTTTCAAGAAACAAAAGAGTTAAGGCTCAACGGGGGTAGCAAGGGATAATAAAAGGTAGGTCATTTAAGTCAAAAGTTAACATAAAAAAGGCTTTAATTATCTCTTTTAAGCATGCATCTAGTAGACTTAAACTGATTCAAAGCAAGTTCTGAAGGTAGTAACCTAAGGAAGCATCTCACAATCATAGAAATAAAATGACTATAAATGGATTCATATAGGCTCAATCCTTACATTGGCTCAAATGAAAATTTATTATGCATCTCTACCCTACCTTATTGCTCAAGTGTCAAATTTTGAGTAAGCTTATGCAACCAACTACTTTTCATCACTTAATATGGTTCACTCTCTACTCAAGTAACATAATCCGAGTTCAAGCATGCATTTAATCTCATTCCAACTGGAATGACAAAATCTTATAAAAAAATCAAAATGATTCAAGTGTGTTTCCATTGCTTATCACAAAACAACATAAAAACAACAACCTAATATGCCTAAAACATGCATCTTAATTAACAAAATGCAAACAATAACTAAAACAAACTAAAATGATGCAATTGACAAAGAAAATGTCACCTCCCCACACTTGAACAACAAATTTCCCTCAATATGACAAGGCAACCACAAAAAGAAACCAAAACACAAAACACAAAACACAACATCAAACAAACGAACAAGTAAAACAACTAAAAAAGTAAAGAGTAAGAAGGCTCTTGGAGATTGTGGTGGTCAAGGAATGAGAGAAGGAACTTCAATGTTTTTTGTCTGGATGAACTGAAGGAATTTCTTCTTGATGTACTGCTGCTCATTATGCACTTGTCGCATCTGGTTCCTGAGTTCATTAATTTGCATAATCATTTGTTAATGAATTGCTGCCATTTGGTTAAGGATTTGATAAAAACTTATTAACATCTGCTGCTATGGTTGGTTCCTCTTCAACTGCTTCTTCTTGGGGTTCCAGGGGCACCTAAGAGGTGGATAGTTGAGAAGTGGCTGCATCCTTGCCCTTCTTGCTCTTAACAGTAGTGCTCGTCTGAGGATTTCGGAGTTCCATAGAATGGAGCTCCAAAATTTCAGAGCGTCTCAAATAAGGTACATCAAACATATCAGGGTTAGTTTTGCACACACTATCCATATCAAGATTGTAATATGAAGCCAAAGTAGTAATAATGTAATTCATACCAAAATATGAGGTTTTTTTATTAATGCAACTCACAATAGACCAAAAAATGTGATATGGAGTATTCACTTTAATTTTTCGATCCATGCACCAAAGAAAGAAAAGTTCCTCAGCTTATCACTTATTGCTTTAAATTTTGTTAAAAACAATTAAGCACATAAATTTGTGAAGAAGCAAGTGCTCGGTGCTACGAATCAAAGTGTTAGGTGCATTCCTATAATCAAAAGTGTTTTCACCCATAAGGCTTTTCCAATAATCATCTATACAAAATTCATCATGGTCATCTAAAACTTTAGAGCTAGACAAGTCGAAGAGAGCACGAATGACAACAAAATTAAGCTTATATGGATTATCACCTATCCTAAACCAAAATGTGTCCATTTATGATTGTAGCGCATAGTAGTGAAAAACTCTATAGTCATTATGGGGTAAATCTGTACATCACAATGAATTAGATGACCCCAACCAATATTTGCAACTAATAGTTCAATGTTACGCCCCAGTCCTAGAGTTTCTAACAATTCAAAATCAAAGTACATAGGAGGCAATAACTCTCTATCTTTAAAGTCCTGGAATCTCATATGTAACATCCCGTCACCGATTGGAAGGTTATATTGGTAAATTGAGACGGACTAGGATTTTTACCGCATATTTTTGACTGAGCATTCATTTGGCCTCTAATTTTGGAGGAATGGGTCTTTTGCACATGCACATTTAGGTACATGCATTCATGACTTTTTCCCGGCTTTTAATTGTGATACTGATATGAATTGTGATTTGTGAGATAATTAGATTTGATTATGATTTATTGAGAATTTTGGAATAATAGAATGTGAATATTGAATTGGAATTGTATTATAGTGATTTCCAATTGATAGCGACCTTTCGAAATTTTCTGAAAAATTTAGGAGAAAATGTCCGAACTGAAAATTTTCCGAGTGGCGGACTGATTGATTGTATAGGACCGAAATGACTATCAAATGGCTATGGAAAATTAGACATATGATTCTAGAAATTAACAGGTCGAGTTACTGAAATTTGGGGACAAATTGGGCTGAAAATGAAATTGAAAAGAGAAAGAGCTTTAAATGTTTTGGGAGGAAAAAGGACAAGAGACTTATTTGTTCTACATATAAATACCTTAGTTTTGAAAGCTTGGTAGAACTCTTCTCCTTCCTCCTAGGGCACGACGTCTTCTCCACTCTTCCTCCCTTGGAGATTCTCGCTTGTCTCTTCTCTATTTGCAAAGTCTAGCTTAATCCTTGAGAAGAGGAAGATTTGTAAAGATTTGGAGAAGCTCACTGTGGGTGTTAGAGAAGAGAGGAAGGGTTGGAGGATTTTCGAAAGAGTCGAAGATTGGAAGCTTGAGTTGGTAAAAATTCAGTTATATGTTGTTTATTATTGTGTTAAAAGCATTCATGGGGTTATTTGTGAAAGATTGAGGTAGTTTTAGTTAAGTTATTATTTGATTTAGAGAGAGAAATGGCGAAAACCGATCGGAGAAGACAAACCAGGGCCGCACATCGCGACGAAGGAATTATTGGACGTCGCGACGAGCGTACGCCGTGACGAGCGTATGTCACGATGAGCGTACGCCGCGATGAGCGAGACGTCAGAAATGAAGTAGAAAAATAACTTGGTAAAAGTATCAAAACATTACGATCTGATCGTGGTGATGAATACTT